>BRDA01061685.1:0-16787 GCA_036984385.1 Crenuchus spilurus | reverse complement strand
TATCTGGAGCAGGCCACAGTAGTTGGTCGTTGGTGGGCATCTGATCCAGGGAAGCATCATGGAGAGAATAGTAATCAGCCTTCCATCAACCTTGTGGGCAATCACTCACTCGCAAAGAGACAAAAAATGGAATTAGTTCTGTTTGGATTTATAGAGCAGGGGGATTATGAGACATATCAGAGTGTGGCTATTGACTCCAGCAGAGTTTAAGGTAATACCAGTTTAAGGACCCTGGTATTCTTGTTCTTAATTGGCCAGCAAACTCGTTAGAAAATCTATGGGCTATTGTGAAGAGGAAGATGTGATACACCAGACCCAACAGTTCAGAAGCACTATCAGAGCAACCTGGGCTCTCATCACACCTGAGCAGTGCCACAGACTGATCCACTCCATGCCACGCCGCACTGCTGCAGTAATCCAGGCCAAAGGAGCCCAAACTAAACACTGAGAGCTGTACATGCTCATACTTTTCATCTTCATACTTTTCAGTTGGCCAACATTTCTAAACATCTTTTTTTTGTTTTGGTTTTAAATCATATTCTAATTTTCTGAGATACTGAATTTGGGATTTTCATTAGTTGTAGTTATAATAATCAAAATGAAAAGAAATAAACATCTGAAATATCAGTCTGTGTGTGATGAACGAATATAATACACAAGTTTCACTTTTTGAACTGAATCACTGACATAAATCCACTTTTTCATGACATTCTGATTTTATGAGCAGCACCTGTCTGTATTAAATATGATACATTTGGCTTTCCAGGGTTAAGGATTATGTTGAAATGCCGACTGGGGGATAAATACCCGCTAACAGTGAAGCAGTGCAGTCTTTGAATGTTATGTCTCGTTACATTGAACGAGACCAGACAATAACTACAAACGAGTGTGCGCATGGGCGGAGCCTGGTGAGCCTAAACGAGTTCTGTAACGTATCCCGGCTGTTCAGGCTTCTCCGCTCAGGTCCACGTGAGTCGTCCTCTCTTTCTCCTGCAGGCAGAGTACACCGTGTTAACACATGATAAAGGTTTGATAAGCTCTGGCCTGACTCCTTCAGCTCGTCTCTAAAAACGTATGAAGTTTTAATACGTCTCGAGGTTCTGCAACATGAAACGGTCTCAAGTCAAGGTTTTCAAGTTCGGCGAAGCTCAATAGCGTTCGAGGAGGGAGAGAGGTGTGCGGGAGCCCCGTGGGATCGGCCCGCGAGTCCAACATAAAGACCGAATTCGCTTTGAGTCGTCCGCTCGGCTTTTCGGGATTAGATGTTCTGTGCAATTTGTTGGAGCTCTTTTCCATCAGGCCTCTAGGCCCCATCGGTTGGTGGAGATTGGGAGACGCCACCCTCCTCAAAGCCCGGCCTTGACTACTGGAAGCTCATAGCGGTTTGTTTCAGTGTTGTCAACATTTTTTTTAGTCTCTCTGAACTTCTCGCCGACTTTCTGATGACTTCACTGTTCCACTCGGTGTGGGCATTTGTGTTCTCCACGGAGCCCAGTTTGTTTCTCCATCTTGGTAAGAGGGCTTGCTTTGAAACTTTAGAGTGCCAGCTCGCTCATCAACATCTGACTAGACTCATTTCACACTGGGGAGGGGAACGCCAAATCCCCATCGCCTTCCGTTATAATTAACACGATTTTACATTTACAGACTTCTTCACAATGCCAACAGTGCCATCCTCTCTCTCCAGTTCGAGCTAATGGAGGACGGTTTTCTTTAGCCAATCATAGCCTTCCTGCGCTAAACCTTCACTGACCACTCAGAGCACTTTGGGTTCACCTGCTGTGCACGTCAAGTCTCCACAAAAACCAGCAAACTAATTAAGCTTCAGGCAGATCTGCTAATGGTAACCTGTTGTTGACTTTTTCACGTCTGCAGACGAAGCCGAGGTCGATGCAGATAGCTGTGTGCAAAAGGTGGCCACTTAGGAACATTTAAAAGGTCTATTGTTCCCTCACTGACTGCATCTCTACAATGTGTTCTAACCAATTAACCAATTGGAAATGAACCATAATCTGTTTCCTTTATTTCCATATTTCTTTACTTCCTTAAAGGAGCCATTTCACTATAGATAGAATTCTGATGATGTCACGCAGTCATACTGCCACCATGTTGGTGGGTAAGTTGACGTTTTTTTCAGGAGCACAACAGGAGGTTTATTATGAGAATCTTGAATAACGATTATTTTATTACTATATTTTTTGCGAATGGTCAGCACGTCAGTGATCTACATTTGCTATAACTGATCCAGCAAAGGCTGACAAAGATTGTACTCTGGAATACCAGTAATGAGGAAAAATATGGGAGCTTATAAGTCCAAGTAATAATAATAATAATAATAAAAATAATAATAATAATAATTAATAATAATAATAGTAATAATAATAATAATAATAATAATAATATACTAAAGTGGCATAACTACGAATACACCTTTACTGTGGAGTTCAGCTTTGAGCTGCCCTACCCACTGAAGAAAACGCTCCCGTTCTGAGCGTTATAACTAATCTACCTGCTTTATTTCAGCAGTGACATCTTTTTATTATTATTATTAATCCTTTATTTATACAGGAACATCTCTTGAGAGTCAGCGTCTCATTTACAAGAGAGACCTGTTCATCTAGTGTTTACTGTCAGTAACAGCTTCTGTATAAACACTCTGAGGTCATTAGACAGACGAGACACTATAGGAGCTTGAGCATCTCAAACAATGCCAACATAATGCCAATGTGCATTGCTTATAATTTTATTCAAGTTAAACGATGATTAAAGTGATCATTTTTGCTGGATCAGTAAGACTCATAGTTCAGAGAAATCAGAAACCCAGAATCACAAATTCAACATTCAAATGAAAAAGGCTCAAATGAACCTTTTCCACCATATTTTAATGTTTTAAAACTACGTTAAACACACGGTGCTGCAGCAGGTGATCATACACTGACTCTCAACACTATGTTACTGATGTCAACGTTTGTCTGCCAAAATGGCCGAGCTTTGTTTTTATGACATAATCAAATACTATCTGTACTGAATGGATCGATGCTATAATGTCACTAACATGAACCCAAATTTATCAAGAACAAGCCCAAAAGATCTGCGCATGCAGTTTTTGCCCTGAAGAGTGCCCTCTTGTGGCACAAATCTGGGTCATAAAAGGAGCCCAAATCAAGTCCCTTTAGTGCTGTGCAGCCTGGAATAACTGATTTCTTGGCCTAAAAATCTAAAAGCTCCTACATGTTCAGTGCTCATCAGTAAACTGTTATCTGCCTTTAATGAAGGTGGAAGTCTTGGGGCCTGAGACTGAGTCCTTTAGGTAGAGTCTGGACCTTTTAAAAGCTTAAACCATCAAAAAAAACTTCAGTCGTTTGAATCTGGCATGTTTAATTGACCTCCTGACTAATTTTGAAGACAAAGAAATAAAACGTATTGCATATATGAGTTTTGTTTTGTCTCATATTTGATACGTCCAGAATCTGTTGATTAACGGACTGGTGTGCTCGCTTATTTATACGTCCAGCAAACGTGAGTTCATTACAAACCCCTGGTCATAGTATTCTGTTATGAGTATGTAGTTTAGGCTTATTAAAGTCAGACCTGGTTTTTTTTGGGAAAAAATAGCATAACTACAGTGTTTTAACATGTTCTTTACTAAATGCTACACCAGTACAGTGTATTGGGTCATTACCAGCCGCCCAATTTGGGCATTTATTAAATGTTGAAGAGGAATCTGCTGAACAGTTTGTTCCCCGTTTCCTAAATTTGGCAGAACATTATCAGACATTTGATGTAGCAGCTAATAAGCCCATGTGCAGCATGTCAGGATGACACAGTCGAAATGACCAATTTACGCTCAGACCGCGGTCAGCGTGTTGAAGCCAGCGGCCTCAGGGCACATCAGGACGAGTGGACAGAAAACGGCGGGTTATTAGTGCTCTGTTAGTCTGGCCTGGGAGGTGAAGGACGTCTCCTGTTCAGACTGAGGCAGACGTCAGTTTATATTTTATTTTAGTTTTATTAGTTACTCAAATTAAACACAGAGCTCACTACAGCTCAGCTCACTAGTGAGTCACTTTACACTTTTAATGAACTGATTCTTCTTAATACTTTTTATCTTTTATTTGTTTATTTTCTTCCATTTAATCCTAATCAGGGTTACAGTCAGTCCCCTACCCCTTCACCAGGCACACGGCAGGGCATTACACACTATCCTAGCTAAGCCCAGGACATGGCGCCAGTCTATCACTGGGCACACACACACAGGGGCGTCGTAGTGGGGGGAAAAGTGGGACCCGCGCCACCCGTAATCTTATTGATATTCTTATTTTTCAGTTTATTTTATTTATATTAAAATGATTATTATTATTTTAGTTAATTTTTACCTCATTTTAGTTTCCTTTACTAGTCAACGTTTACATTTTAGTTACAATTTAATTACTTTAATTGTTCTTTATGTATTTCAACTAATTGTTAATAAATAAAATTAATAAATTAAATGTACGTTTATCATTCTTTTAACTTACAAACCCCTTTTCCTGCATCAGCTGGACTATAACTAAAGTTTAAATAAAGGTTGATTGATTAATTGATTGATTGATTCTGACTCCTGGTTACGCTTTGGATAGTTTCCTTCTGTTTGGGTCCTCATGGCTCATTTATGATTCCTCTGATTGTATCCATCCGTCTTGTTGCTGGTTCTCTTCCTGTTTTACCTTCAACTGTTCCAGCGTAAACGTCTTTGGTTCTTCTCATAATGTGTCCATAATAAGAGATCTGACAAATGGAACTGAGCACTCGGTCTCTGTCCTCCTGAAGGCGCCCTTTTGTGGCACATGATGAACCTACATAAAGTCCCTTTAGTGCTGTGCAGCCTGAAATAAATGACTTCTGGGATCTAAAAGCTCAGTTTCAGTGCTCAGCAGTATGTTGTAAGAGTACTATTACAAATCATAAAACACGTTTTCTGTTAATTTTTTTACAGAAATAATCACATGTTGCACTTATTTCTCATGATTATGTAAAAACACTCAAATTTGGGTGCAGATTTCTGCTGCAGAGTGAAGCTAAGCTCACAATAAACAAGTCAGTCATTATTTTGCTATTGGCTAATTGTCTCTCAAGGTGTTTAGTCTCAGGTTTTCTTCTCTTCTGTTCTGGAGAAGCATCCACAGGGTCCACAGACAAGCTGTTTAGCTTCTAGCTACTCAGACATCCCACCTGCACTGCTAGAAGGTCACAGTCACACTCTTGGGTGATATCGACAGGCTTGTTTTTTAGCTAAACTGGATGACAAACACTGTCACTATTGCCATAAATAACTTAATGCTACAGACTGCACTTCTACAGGGTTGCCATATTGATACAGTTATAATATATATATATATATACACACATGTGTATTGTACAAGTCAAAAGTTTGAACACCTTCTGGACATTCAGTGGTTGTTCATTGTAGATTAATACTAAAGTCATCTAAACTCTGAGTAAACACATGTGTAATTATTTAGTAAACAAACTAGTAAACAAACCAGAACATGTTTATATGTTACATTCTTCACAGTAGCACCTCTTGCTTAGATGCAGCTTTCTTGGCATTTTCTCAGTCAGCTTTATGAGGTAGTCACCTGGAATGGCTTTCAGTTAACAGCTGTGACTCGTCAAGAGCTCATGACTTGCATTTCTTGCCTCTTAATGTGTTTGAGACATCAGTTGTGTGTCTGTTTTTTGAAGTGTGTGTGTGTGTGTGTGTGTGTGTGTGTGTGTGTGGGGTGTGTGTGTGTGTGTGTGTGTGTGTGTGTGTGTGTGTGTGTGTGTGTGTGTGATATCTAAACTGTCTGTCATGTCTGCCGGTGGGTTTTATTCATTTTCATAGTTCACAGCAAGTCATCGTGTTTTATCTTAAAATGTTGTGCACACGCCCACATGGTGGGATTTATTTATTTATTTATCTGTCTATCTATTTATTAATTTATTTGTTTTCATATTCATGCTCGGGGCTTATGTCTCTGTGAAATTATGAGCATGATTCATTAGCAGTCATGATTCATTTCTAAATAGCATGTGTAAATGTTAAAAGGACAGTGTTTTTTGATGGGGCTGATTTTTCAAAGCGATAATCTGCAGAGGTTTATTATGTAAGTATGATGTTTCATTTACATCCACATAAAAGGGGAAAGTTTAGACGTGAACGCTGAGGGATTCGAGTGGAGAGATAACGCAGCAATGTTTTGGCTTCTCTCGTTTTGTCTTTTTCTTGCCCTTCACGTCTTTTTTTTCCTAATAAGAGCAAATACAGTCGCTCTTCACTCTTTTGTCCGTTTTTGTCTGTCTTCCCCTTAATTCCTGGAGAGGTCGATAAGCCGCTCTTGAATGGGCGAGACAATCAGGCTGCCCAGCTTCTACAATGAATCTCTGAATTGTCAGCAACAGTAATTAACCTCTGAACAGCCCACTGTATTATTTAGGATTTTCAGTCTGAATCTGCTGCCCAAATCTTAGCGTTTTTCTCTATTTTTGCTAAAATAACCCTTCAAATGATCAGAAAACGTGTGTTCTGATTTATAATATAATAAAACAGGCTTATGATTTACTACTGAACACTGAACATGTAGGAGCTTTCAGATTTTTAGTCTCAGAAATCATTTATTTCAGGCTGCGCAGCACTAAAGGGACTTTATGTAGGTTCAGATTTATGCCACTAGAGGGCGCCTTCAGCCGGACAGGAACTGAGTGCTCAGTTCTATTTATTTGTGACTCAAACATCAGTACAAATCACCACTTATTGTAACTGAAGCTGGTTTATTTGAAACACAATCTTTAATTACAGGCTAAAAATAATGAAAAAATGAATAAAAGAAGACATCAATCCTCCCGTTTGTGTGGAGCATAGAAAAGAAGAAAGTCATGAAACTCTAAATGTTTACATTTATGGCATTCAGTCATGTTATTATACAGTCATGTGGACAAAGTCACTATTTATTTGTCATTACAGACTAATAGTTAATGAAAACTGTCATCACATGTAAATGTATAAAGATAGAAAGTAGAGTATGTATCATTGAGAAAAAACACTATTAAGACTAAATATTAGCATTTCTACACACATGTATTACATCAATAACGTCAGACCAACTCTGCTGGGGGCCATAATTGAAGACAACAGATTGGAGGATGCTGATTGGCTAAACTTATGCTTTATCTTGTGTCAGCAGGTCAGTGATTGGCTGCTGCTGCTTCTCTGACTGGCTGATATTTCTGTCGCCTCAGAAGAGAGAGAGAATGAACCAGGAAGCTCATTTCCTGCCAAAATATTTGATATATTACATGTTATTCTGCATGTTTAGCACAGACAGACTTAAAATATGTAAATATTGATTATTAAAAAAAAAACTGTTTCCTCCACAGAGGGCGGTACCCTTGTGCCCTCTACTGGCCACTGCCCTACACTGTTTACATCGCCGTCTTGCTAAGCGCGCAGGTCCTAAGCTTACTTCTCTTAAGTTCAATGGGCACTCAGCTGTCAGAGCGTGAGTAGGCTCTCTTGGCGTTCATGAAATGCTACATTTTATTTTCTGACTCTTTATCACGACAAAACATCGCATCACCTGCACAATGGGGGAATACAACACTCTTGATCTACATTGTCAGGCATTGACAGGCTCCCTGCCGCTTTGAAAAGGGAGTCAGGACATCAAAGGGCGAGCGGCGAACGGGGGCCGAGCCGGTGCCCGTAATGCCAGCTTGGGGTGACTTTCTCAAATACACAGCGGAGGTCTGTTAGATGTGCTATGAAAGGGCTTGAAAAAGGGGGGAAAATGGCCCCAAAAAGCACAAAAAGCCAAAAGAAAAGTTGTCCAGCCTTTGATAGCTGCCAGGAAGTGGAAAAAGTCCAGACTTATGCAAGTTTGAACTCGCAATCCATTTAGAAGTGTGGGGATAGGGCATATTTGGGGGGGGTTTCCACCATGTGGTAGCGTCTGGCCTTTTGCAATTAGATTGAAATTGCTTTATTTCTAGGACGAGCCGTGTGAGCCTTTGGCTACCTGTCAGTGCAGGGGTTCTTAATCACTGGCCTTGAGTAAACCTTACACGTTCTAAAGATGTTTTAATGACCTGCCTTGTGCCCACATGCCTCGCAATTGCACTATTAGCACGGGGGAGGATAGGCAGCTAATTGAAGTGTCACTCAGCGCTGAATCGCACTCCTGCAGAAATAAATCCACAAGGCCGTGAAAGCTTTGTCCTCTTCCTCACACGATGACCACTGGCGATGGAATCTCATTCATCGTCAAGAAAAGCGCCACTCTCACCAACGTCTAATCACATGAAGAGTAATGAATGGATTCAGATGAAGCGCTACACGTCTACCTGATCTCTCACAGAACAAAATACGGGCCATTTTGTGTAATCATGTTTCATCACAGAGGCTGAAATGATAGCTAGACGTGGAGACACAAATGGTGGAATGATGAAAGTACCACTTGTCCATTACAGTGTATGGCTTGCTTTATTAATCACATTATAGAAAATATGCTCTTAGCAAAAATGGTCTCATACAGACTTCTGCTGCTTTGTTCCAGCTGTGCATTAACTACATCTTACAGACGTGTGATACTAATGTTTATAAATGCCATAAAACTCATAGCACATGCATTTAGATTATTTTAATATGATATTAATGCTGCAAAATTAAGCTGCAAAAAAGAGGAAACAGTAGCATCTCTTGGAAAAAGTTTATTATTTAAATTAAAAAAGTGAAAACTCTCATTTATTTTACATCCATTAACACAACTAGTGACATATTTCAAACCTTTACTGTTTTAACATTGATCAGAAATACAGAATCTACATTTTTCTAATTAATATTAAAAATATCAACATTAAAACACACAAAAAAAGCCTGAAATATGTCACTTTTTTAACATATATGGCAGTTTATCTTTTTTTCACAATGCACTCATTTTTGCAGAGCTGATGGTGATGATAAACACTGTCCTCTATCAGACACACCTGCCCTGTTGGTCTTATAGATGTAAAGTCAGAGACAGCAGCTCAGCACAGTATGTGTTGGTCCTCTGGTCCTGATGCTGTTGGCTGGTTGGTCATATTTTTACTCCAGTAGTGACACTGAGGTGTGTAAAAATGTCTCCACTTGCACACACACTTAAGCCTGGTTCACTCTACAGGATAATGGGGCAAATTTTTTCCAAAAGGTAGTTTTGGTCCCCTTTGCCGTCCAAAAACAGTGCGACACTATATTAAACAGAGAGGGGTCAAGCACTAGGACCCAGCAGAAAATAGGCAACTCAAGCTGAAGCCTGTTTCCCTTTAGAGCACTGACAAGCTCATCTATTGGCTCTGCCATTTCTTGCTAACGTTTGATTGGCGTCCCTGTTGTCTTTCCATCTGATTCACTGCTAAAAAGTCAAGAGCACACTTTTTAAGTGCCAGAGCGCGATTCATGCAGCAGTTATTGATTTTCTTTCTTCCATTTAGTGGAGCAGACATGACCACTCAAACATTTCAAATCTTTTTATGCTCATGCACTCGGAATTCATCGCAAACATCCAATTAGAAAGCAGTAATGGATCTTCCCATTTTGTGTATATAAGATGTATATATAATTCTAGGTATTATTCTGTATAAATTAGGTCTATTGACTACATTTCTAAAATAAGTGTAAAATTGGTGGTAATGAGTTGGAGTGAAGTTGAATAAAAAGGTGAAACAGGTGATAATTTTATGCTTTGCAACCAGTCAAACCACAAAGAGAACAGTGAACTTAACAGCAACGATATTAAACTACAAGAACTACTCGAAAACAAAGTGAACTGAAAGAGTTTGAGGTTAATGAAATGTCCAATGTAATAATTTATTAATATTTAATAATTTATTCATGTTTTTATTATGAATAAATAATAATTTTGTTATTTTATTATTAATAACAATTAATCATTATTGTTGGTATATTATTAATAGTAAGTAGTAATTATTAATAAAATATTATTAATAATATTTTAAGTAATGTTGTGATATTTCTTAATAATTAATAATCATTTAATTTATGTTCAAGACCATACCACCACCTCCCCACCCCCTGCCCGTGATTATAACTAATGATCTTCAGAGATGATCCTGTAGTCTGGCGGGGTCTATAATCCAGGCCCTCTGATCTTCTCTCAGTGTAGTCAGGGCTGCTCCCCATTGAGAATCATTAATATTAAACATGTTCAATATTTAGACTCAGTGTCCTGTAGTGGGGGGTGGAGCTGATTCTCTGCCTGAAAGACCATCAGCCAATGAGAGCTGAGATGAGCTGAAGGTGGGAGTGTTTACAGGAGAAGGTAAAAGTGGTTAAATGGTGAGTGAGGTGGACGTGTGGAGCTTTATAATGTGAGCTGTTCTGCTTTAACATCCTTTTCTTTTTCATGAGCAGTAAATTCATCTAGTAATGGTTTCACTGTCATCCGCCATGTTTGTTTACATGTAGTTTGTGAGGAACTCCCATGAGGTTTTGAGGCAGAGCTGTTGGTCCGGTGTGCATAATCTGAAAGTGTGGTGTTCAGATGTTGTAGTTTGGGTGCCTTTACGACTAATAACGATCAAGGACATAAAAAGTGTAGAAAAATGTGATGTGTGTGGTGTCTTACGTTTTCAACCCCATGTAGGAAAACACACCACCACCACATCAGTGTCACTGAGAATGATCCACCAGCTCTGTGGGGGTCCTGACCATTGAAGAAAAGACCGAAAAAAGTATACAGAGAAACAGATGAACTAGTCTGTAATTGTAAAACTACAAAGTGCACCTGTATGCTCAGTGGAGCTAAAGTGGACAATGAGTGCAGATACAAGGTATGTACCTAATGAAGTGGCCAGTGAGTGTATATAATAATAAGAACAACAACATTACACAGTATAACAGCTTAACAATGACCATCAAAACTTTCACAATCACAAAACTGAACTACAAACAAGCACTTAAGCTTTTAAGTGGTTCTTTATTTGGAAGACTGCCTTCGCTGAAGAACCCCTGAAGGACCCCTTTTGTTAAAGTGTGTAAAAAAGAACATTTTGTGTACTTTCAAACTTCCTGAAAGCATCTGATCCATCACAGCCACGCAGTATCCATCCCCTTCATGATTCACGAGTCTGATAACAATCAAGAAACTGGGAGGACGGAGGCCTCTTTCATTCTGACATACACACCGCTGTCAGCACGGCAGAAATGACAGAACGACAACTGATGACACCTCCTCTCCTACGTGTGAAAAAAAAGAGAAGAAATGAACCGCACTGATCTGCCTGCAGTTCCCCTGGACCTGCCAGTGGCCTTCTTCCTCCAGAAAATAAAACGGGCCAGTTCAGCAGTCGCCTACCTCAAACGCAGCTCTGAACACGCTCCTGCAGGCCTACCAAAGATTTTAACCATCCAGTGATGTTTTATTTATCTCGCTCAGACATGATCCAAATGACAAGAGATTTGCCCATCCTGAGAGATACATCGAGGGAGACACCTGTCAAAATTCTGCTCTCACTTAATGACACATTTCAACCCAAGTTTTGTAATAAAACTTTAACTATGTATAAACCGCTGTTTTAAATATCTGCTCAATGTTTCATTTTTGGAGAATTGGAGGCACCAGCCATGGGGATTTGTAAAGAAACCAGGGTCTCTGTGGTCTCTGTCTCATTTGGACTCTGTCTCAGGGTGAGGGGGACCCAGAAATTGTTTTCAAGACCAGTCGAGTGTTATGCTTATGTCTGACGTAACGTTAATTAGAATCTGAACTTTCTTTACACGCCTAAATCACATCTGCACTCTGATTGGCCTGGTCTTAGTAATGATTTGGCCTTGATGTGTCTTGGCCTTGGTCTTGACTTGGACTTGATGATGTCCTGGTCTTGGTCTTGATTTAGACTTGATGTGTCCTAGTCTTGATCTTAACTTGGACTTGATGTGTCCTGGTTTTGCTCTTGACTTGAACTTGATGTGTCCTGGTCTTGGTCTTAATTTGGACTTGTTGTGTCCTGGCCTTGGACTTGACTTAGACTTGATGTGTCCTGGTCTTGATCTTAACTTGGACTTGATGTGTCCTGGTTTTGCTCTTGACTTGAACTTGATGTGTCCTGGTCTTAGTCTTAATTTGGACTCGTTGTATCCTGTTCTTGGTCTTGACTTGAACTTGATGTGTCCTGGTCTTGGTCTTAATTTGGACTTGTTGTGTCCTGGCCTTGGACTTGACTTAGACTTGATGTGTCCTGGTCTTGGTCTTCACTTGGACTTGATGTGTCCTGGCCTTGGTCTTGACTTGAACTTGATGTGTCCTGGTCTTGGTCTTAATTTGGACTCGTTGTGTCCTGGCCTTGGACTTGACTTAGACTTGATGTGTCCTGGTCTTGGTCTTCACTTGGACTTGATGTGTCCTGGCCTTGGTCTTGACTTGGACTTGATGTTGTCCTGGTCTTAACTTAGACTTGATATTGTCCTGGTCTTGGTCTTGACTTGGCCTCGATGTGTCCTGGTCTTGGTCTTGACTTGAACTAGAGATGTCCTGGTCTTGGTCTTGGTCCTGAGTACAACATTAGGAATCCACAATCAACATTCACTGTCAGAAGCACTTTGAGGTGTAAGGAACATGTGCTTCTTCTGAAGAGGTAAAGGCCTAAAAGCCAGCACTTGCTTTTGTTGGCTGATATATTTACTGAGAGTGCGCTACAGACAGAATAAAGAGCTTTTCATTAAAAAGGCAAAAACATTTAACATAAAAGCAGTCCAAACAGCACGGAGGCATGTCTCCTCAGGCCAATTCTCCTGAGAAGTGCTAATCCTCTCGCAAGACTTTGTCACTGAACTTGATACATATCATGTTCTGCGGATGCAGTCTGTGCTTTAAAAAACACTTTATTTCTAAGCTTTAATGCCTGTTGGTGCTGTGTAAGTACATTTGGATCGTTCTAGATACATACACAGAAGTATTGGGACATCTGCTCATTCATTGTTTCTTCCAAAATTAAGGGTGTTGAAAGGGTTTGTTCTACTTTTGTTGGAGTAACTGTCTGCTGTTCTGGGAAAGCTTTGGAGCACTGCTGTGAGGATTTGATTGCATTCATCCACAAGAGCATTGGTGAGGTCAGGATGTTGGATGATCAACACCAACTCATCCCAAAAAGTATTGGATGCTCAATACACAGCTCAGTGCTGGGCTTAAGCCCATGCCTGGCATTAGACAGGGTGCCAACAGGTTCACGTTTAGTCCTATTCTATTGGCACTACTTCTCTAAAGGGACTAGACAAGCTGTGTGTCAACTTACAGCAGCTGAATGCATTCATTAGAAAGGGTGTCCACAAACTTTTGGACATATAATGTATAACTATTACTTTTCTGGACACTCCAACTCATCCTAAAGGTATTGGATGAAGCTCCATCACTCCACTGCTATGCTGATGGGCTTTATGCCCCTCTAGCTGAGGCTTGGTATTGGGCATGGTGACCTTACGCTATTAGCATATGCTTGTCTATGGAGATTATACAAGCTGTATGCATGTAGATGAATGCATGTGTCAGTGACCTTAAAGTAACTGAATTCACTAATTACAAGGGCTGCCTGGATATTTGTCATTTTTCAATCTGTCCATCTTCCTAACTTCTTAATCCTGGATAGGGTTGCAATGAGTCCCCTTACCAATTCATTGGGTGCTGGGCAGGGCATCAATCCATCGCTGGGCACACACTCACACCATGGCAATGTAGACTACCCAGTTCACTTGACCTCCATGTTTTTGGACTGTTGGAGGAAACCGGAGACAAAACCCTGCAAACTCAAGACCTTTGGAGCTGAAAGGAAACCAAACCACTGTGCCAGCCCATCATTTTTTATTTATTTTTTAATGCCATATATGCAAAAATTTATGTCTATGTTGAGACTTTCTGAATAGCAATTTACTCAAACTTATATAATTATATTTTAATATTTTTTGGTGATTTTAATGAGCTGTTAAACAACATTATAACAAAGAAAGGCTTGAAATATGTCACTTTACATACAGTGAATATGAATACTAAATGAATGCTAAATATAGGACAGTTTCCATCCATCTATTATCTGGATGTGAGTCTCCTACCCCTTCACCGGGCACAGGGAAGGGCATTACACATTGTCCTAGCAAAGCCCAGAACAGGGCTATATGACAGTTTACATTTTTTAAGCAAATTATGAACACAAATTTCACCATATTTGAATTTTTGATGTGTAGAATATTGTGTTTCCTAAACTTGACCTCAAATCTGACCCAGCAGTTGTGAAACAGCACCTGAATCTCCTCATACCAACAGTTTTTTTGACTGGGAGCTACATACATAGCCACTGGATTCCTTAAGAAACGAATGGGAATCTCAATAATTTTGAGCCTTGAGGGCTAATTCTCAGAGTATTGTCATACCCAAAGAAACACGGTTACTTATAATCCACAGAGAGCCAGATATCAATTCATTGTGAGCGCGTACACCAACCTCCCCATTATGAATTTATTCATGCGCCCTCGCTGTAGCACCTTGAGATACGGCACAAAGAAAGCACCACTTACATAAATTATATTGTCATTTATTTTCGAGAGGTAAAAGCCTCCGAGCTGTTTGCATAATTTAGTTGATCCGCAAACATGACTAACGTTGAAAACGGTTACATCTTTGGCATTTTAAGCACTCTGACCTGAAAACATCAACTCCACCCCCCATCTTCACGAGCACCTCTCCGAAGACTCCGCCGCGCTATTCATCGATTGTGAGGATTTAAAGAAAACATGAAGCGGACTCTGGAGATGCGAATTCTTTTGTCAGAAGAAATTTGTTTGATATTGTTCCATGCATACACTGTGGCCGCTCGAATACATATTCATGAGTGCTAGGGAGAAAGGCATTGAGTCATTGGAGTGCACGGCTCACTCTGGAACTGGATAAATTCTTTAAAATGTCCTATCAGTCCTTATAAGTGTCAAAGCGTATCATAACCTAATGAGAGGCTCCTTTGTGTGGAGCTTATTGTAATTGTAAAAGGCTGAAATGCTTCTCAGTGGATGTATTGTCCCAAGTCTTTGGTTGAAATGTTCACCTTTCATTTTCAATAGAGCCAGACTCTGACTTCTGTGAAGGTCGAGGTGGGCTTGTTGGAGGTTATAGATGAATTCCTGTCACATTATTACACTAAACGTCCAAACGTTTGTGGACACCTCTTCTAATGAATGCATTCAGCTGACCAGTAGAATAAGACTACCCAGATAGCATACAGATGTGGGCCACTTCTGGCTGAGAAATGGCAATGCTGGCCCACTGTTGGCACTGGCAAACTACATGTGAGACAAATGTGGCCCTTATATTAAAAACCCATTTGGTCCACATGTGCCATAATGGATGTGGCCCACTTCTGGCAGAGATATGGCAGTGGTACCTACATTTGACTGATACATACATCTGGCATATATGTGGCCCACATCTTGCAACTGGTAGTGGAGAATGAGGGCCAGATGTGGGCCAGAATAATTTTACTATCTGGCTAAACATGAGCCATCTAATACTTTGTTAGTTGGTGGAATTGGGGACGAGATGGTGGTGATGATCATTCAACATCCTGACCTCTCAAACTGCTGAATGCAATCAAATCCTCACAGGAAAGCTCCAAAATCTAATCGAAAGCCTTCAGTAGAGACTGTATTCTGTAGTATTCTGCACTCTAATGAATGCAGAATAAACTCTTTTTTAATACTCCATCCATCATCTTCCCTTATCCGTATCCGGGTCATGATGGTAACAACCCAAATCAAGTTGACCAGACGTCCCTCTCCTCAGCCACCTCTTCTAGCTCATATGGGAGGATTCCAAGGCCATCTGAGAGATATAACCTCTCTAGCGTGTCCTGGGTCTTTCCCAGGATCTTCTCCCAGTTATAAATGGTTTAGGTGTCCTAACCAGGTGCCTGAACCACCTCAAGTGGCTCTTTTCAATATGGAGGAGGAGCGAATACTCTTTCCATTTTTTAATACAGTGGTAACCCGACTTACGAGTTTAATCCGTGCAGGAGCCGAGCTCGTTAGCTGGTTTGCTCGTTAGCTGGTTTGCTCATTAGCTGGATGCATTTTCCCCATAAGAATACATGTAAAACTGATGAATCCGTTTCAGCCGACCAATATACAGTATACTTTAATATGCTAAATAATGTGTTTATATGGGTTTTTAAACATAAACGAGACGACGACGGTGCTCGTGTAGGCTGGCAGCTAAGGAGGACAGGAGGACGGGCGTACGTGTATGGCATGGTTACACTTATCATATGAAAAGTAAAAGTAAAATGTATCTAACTTTCTTGTTCACTACCTTTTGCTGTCTTTGTGTCACTTTCACTAGCACTTTCACTTTCACTGGACAGCGGTCAAAGGTAATGACTGACCTCTTCTTCTACACTAGCATCTAAGGGATGCTACGACCGCCGCGCCCCTAGCGGTTGGCATACTTGAACACATTTACGCTACTCGTTACTTGGAAAAAAAATATTCCGAGATCTTGATTCGTTACCTGGAATACTCGTTAGTGGAGATGCTCATAAGTAGGGTTACCACTGTACTCTTTAGTCAAAAAACAGGTGTCCAAGTAGTTTTAGCATGTTTTGCATTATTAAGTCAATTTCCTAATCCTGGTGACAAATAAATAGATCCATCTCATCGCTGGCCACCTTCTTTGTCATGTAAGCCGTAGATGCTCTACTGTAGAACACAAAGCTGTAATTTGGCATAATTGGCT
>BRDA01061683.1:2895-25850 GCA_036984385.1 Crenuchus spilurus | reverse complement strand
AGACTTATTTTGGGAAGTTTAGTTACTAATTTTATAATGATTTACATAAACAAAGTTTCATGCTTCATTTTGTGGTTTTATAGTAAAAAAAAATAACAATGGCAACTCATACAGCTGTTACATACCAATCATTGCTATGGTCAACAATGATAATGTATAAAGGCAAATCCCCAAAAAATGGAGACTCCCAAATGTAACTACCAACTTGCATACAGTTTAACTGTAGTTACTAGTAGTTGCTGAACCATAACATGACGTTTAGTAACCAGACCTGAAGGTTTTAATGAGCTTGTGAATGTTTAATGGACGACGTTTGAGTGGATATTAATAAGTATACCCCTCTCAGACAGTCTGAGCACTCTACGTCTGAGGCTTCTCTGATTACACCCCGCATTGCATTAAGCTATTACTGATTCGTATCTGTCTTCCCCGAGGAAAACAGTCAATAATATTCTCAATTCCCTCTGATGTAAAGAGCAATTGGACATTAATTATTCTGTAAGGTGTGCCGTTGTGTCGGGTGTCGGGCAGTCTTGGTCGTTAAGCGGTAATGCCTTAGCCATGGTCAGCTAGGGGCAGTGAGGTGTGGAGGCCGTGTGTGTGTGTGTGTGTGTCGGAGTGTGAGATGGTGGAGAGGATTTGACAGAGTGGGCTTCTGCATTAGCATAACAGCGCAGCAAGTGGAGAGAGAGAGATAGACAGGCTCAGTGAGCACCAGGACAGCTCTACTGCTCACCTGCCCCCTTATCAGCCTTCAGACACAGAGACAGACGAGGGGGGGAGGTTAAGCGGCTGCGGACAGACATAGAGAGCAAGGAGGAGAGTGAGAGAGAGAGAGAGAGAGAGAGAGAGAGAGACGTAAAGTGCAAGAAGCAAGAGAAACAGACCGAGGTGATGGAGAGAGCGAGCATCACAGAGAGCGAGAGAGGGAGACGGACAGACAGATGGAGACAGAGAGAGAAGTGGGAGAATGAGGAAAAGAAAGAGAAAAAAAGGATAGGAGAGATCGGGAAATATAGCAAACGAAGAAGAGAGAGAGTTTAACGGATGACAGATAGACAGAGCAGTACAGAGGGAAAGAAAAGCTGGATGAGAGAGAAAGAGAGAGAGAGATAACGTGCAAGAATAAAGAGATAGTGACAGGTGTTGGGGAGAGCGAGCATCACAGAGAGACAGAAAGAGAGAGAGAGAGAGAGATGGAAACATTGTGAGAAGATAATAGAAGAGAAGTGAAGAGAAGGGTGGTGGAGAATGAGGAAAAGAAAGAAGAAGAGAGATAGTTTAAGGGGCATGACAGACAGACAGAGCAATACAGAGTGAAAGAAAAGCTGGATAAGAGAGAGAGAGAGACAGAGAGAGAGAGACAGACAGAGAGAGAGAGAGAGAGAGAGAGAGAGAGAGAGAGAGAGAGAGAGAGAGAGGATGTTGACCAAAAAAAGCAAGGAACAAAATCTTTCGAGACAGACGTGATTGAGAAAGTGAGAATCAAAAAGAGGAAAGAGTGAGAAAGAGAGAGAGAAAAGCAGGAGAATTAGAGAAAGAGGTGATGAGAGACAGAGAGAGAGCATCACCGACAGAATGGAGCAAAAGAAAGAAATAATATGGAAAAGAGGGGATTTTTAAAAGGTAAGAAAGACAAAGAGTAAAGAGAGGGAAAGATAGAGAGGTGGTAAAACTGTGTAAAAGGGAAAGAGGAAGAAAGAAAGAGAGAGAAAGAGTGTGTTTAATGGAGAAACAGACAAGCAGAGCAAGCAGGATAGAGAGCAATACAGAGGGAAAGAGAAGTGAAAGAGAGAAAAACTGAGAGTTTATGGGGTAAGAGAGATGGACAAAAAGAACAAAGAGAGGAAGAGAGTCAGGCAGAGAGGAGAGGAGGGGGTGCAGGGGCGAGACAGTTGGATATAAAGAGCAAAGAGAAGGGAAGAATTTGAGAAAGGGAGAGAGATAAAGGGACAAGAACAAAGAGAGATGGAGAAACTGAGAGAGAGAAAAAAGAGCAAAAGATTTAAAGAAAGAAGTGAAAGTGAGAGAGAGAGCGTCAGAGAGAGAAAGGGACATGAGATAGCGGAAAATAAAGAGACGGAGGTTAAGGGGCAAGCGAGACAGACAAAGAGCAAGATGGAGCGAGTGAGAGGAGAGAGATGAAAAAAACAAAGTGTAGAGACATGGAAAGAGAGATGGTGTTTAAAAGACAAGACAGATAAAGAGAGGGAGACAGAGAGAAAGAGTTTAAGGGGATAGACAGAGCAGGAGGTAGATTGAGCAATACAGAAGGAAAGGAGAGGAAGATGGATAAGATGAGAGACTTAAGGAAAGAGATGGAGAGAGAGTTTAAGAAGACAGATCAACATAAAGAGCAAAGAGAGGGAGAGAAATTCAGGGACAGGAGAGTCTATAATTGCGTTAAACCAAAACACGATCTGGAAAAAGCGCTAATCTGTGTTTCTGAATGTTCCTCCCGGGTGATGTACTGTGTTCAGTTGGTGGAGCCGCCGTAGTTCATATTCAGACACAGTAAAGATGTACAGCAGTGTCTGTTGAGTGTCTTTACGTTACACACTGAGATAAAACTCTAAACTTTACATTATAATCTCAGATCGTTTATGTTTAATACTCAGGGATTTACTAAATATTTGGCAACCAAAATTATTATTAATAAGTGAAAAGAAAATTATTTATACTGAACAATGATATTTATAATTTACCTTTTTCTATTTCCCGGCCGTAAACATGAACCGTGTAAGTTTACTGCAGTAACGTTAGTTTAATGTTGGTTTGACATTCAGAATTGTGCTTTTCCTCACCAACAAAACACAGATTCACCAGCACAGTTACAGTTTGGTGCTGAAATGGAAGAAGACAACAAACTACAAGCACAACCTTTGCTAAACTACACTTGTTATGATGAAGCCAGAATACAGCCGCTTAGCTTTGTGTTTGTGCTCCGTGCTGCAGTGTTAGGGAGCGTCTCACAATTAGCAGAAGAAATGTGAAGTGTTTCAGTGTCTGTAGCCAATGACACTCACATTAAACACACAAAACATCCATCTGACTTACGTCATTCATTTTAGACATTTTCATCAGTTTATTAAATATTAGTAATAATGTAACACACATGCAGCTTCATACATATTCATGTTAGCATCATATTCATATGTTAGTGTCAGCTTATTAATATACAGACATTCATTCCTGACTAACAAGACTTAATAGTCTAGTTCATATTTTACTATCATTTAAATGAAAAAACATCTTACCAAATGTTTCATTTTGTTCAGTTTTGGTTTTGGTGCATCCCTGCTAATAACACCATATCTTAAACTTAAAGAGCTACTCATGGCTGACGATGCTGTTTTACGGCAAACACACCCATTGAAATGTGACTAAGAAGACATTACAAAATTACTTAAGAGAAGAAATAAGGAGAGAGAGATGAAACGAAAGAAAAAGGACACATGGAGAGAAAGAGAAGAGCAGAGGTAGCCATGCAATTAATTGTCTTCCCTGCCTGGCATCTCATTTCAACACTCGAGCAAAGAAAGTCTATTACAGGAACAGGATGATCATTAAACCCCAGCAGTAATCACAGATAAAAAAGAGAAAAAAAAACACCCCTCCTTTCCTGAACCTTAAAAAAGGAGGGGAATAAAAAAAATCAGCCCTGCTTTACTCTCGGTGGACTGTGACCGCTATATTGAAAAATAATAGCAGTTCTGATGCTCCCTTAGGCAATCACAATGCAGATAGACACGGCTCGTAACGGTGGGAAAAAAAGAAAAAATAAAGAGTGTGGACTTTAATTTTTTGAATTAAGCGCCTGGCAGGGATGCCATGCCGAGATCAAGACCTCGCCCGCAGCCCTTTTTCTTTCCGCAGACACGCCAAGCCCGAGAGAAATGCAAAAGAAGTGGACATGAGAAATATGAGCGTGGGCGATGAGACGAAGAGAAAGGGGGGAGGTGAGAGAGGGATGAGTGTGGTGGCTGCAGGAAAGCAGGAGCAGTTCATTTGTCACTGTCACACTGGCTGGCTTCTCACTCATAACTAGGAGAACAGACCCCGGCCCACAATTCCCTGTGGAGAGGAACTCCATACGTTGGCTGCAGGTCGCCTGCTGGTGACATTTTCCCAGGAAGGTTTGATTTTCAGTGTTACTTCAGTCAACATAAGATCTGTTCAGAGTGGATTAAAATTACAGGGGGTCCTGGGGTAATTTCTTATTTTACAGGAGCTCCTCTATCGAGTTTTTCCTTTGGTCCTTTGCGAACTTTACAGGTTGAATTATATACTGTTTTTAGCTAATTCAGAGCTCGTTTGATCATTTCAGTCCCATCCATAAGACTTTTGGCTGCCACTACTAGCTGAAACCACCAAAAACCAACAAATATTAAAGCTTCAGAAGAGCCATTTATAACCTACTTTGTCTGGCTGAAAGATTTTCCACCTCATACTCTACCTGTGAGAACATTTTGTAGAATAAAAAGAAACTAAAATCCTTAATAAAAGTGAGATACTGTCCACTTCCTGTTCAAGACCTTGATGCTAATGCTAGAGGGCGCTATGAGTCCTCTGAATGGAAGTGAATGAAGCTAAATTGCTAAAAACATTTATTAAATATTTTCCCTAGTTTTTACAAATGTAGAACATAAAATGATCTATGAAAGTTAGCCAGTATCACTGTTTTTCTAATCTAGCCTGTTTTTTGCAGTAAAATAAACATTTTGGCTAATGAGTGCTAACTTGTTAACGAGCAGCTTGAGCATAGCCAAGCCACTGTTTTAAAGTCTTAAAACTGGTTTTTACAGACGTGTAGAAACATGAAAGCAGTGTTGATTTGTTTGGTGTTGTTGTGTTTTGTGAAAAACAGCATTAGAGTGTATTAAGATTAACGATTTAGAAATTACAGTTTTGCACAAAAATTCATTTTGGACTTCCATAGCATTCTCTAGAATCCCAAACAGGACAAATGTCAGTTCTCCTTAATATGGAGACTCTAATAAACCCTCAGAAACTCAATCCTGTAGTTATTTTAATGTTCGAGGGCAGGAGTTTTAATACTGAGGATATGTGTACAATGTTTAAAGCAGATGTAATCCAATCCCAACTGGGCTTTACTATATAGACACCTGTGAAGTCTATTACTAATGCACTGAACCTCAGGCTTCTAATTAAGACATCGTTAATACAGTTAATTATTCAGCAAATTTTTCAGTTATAACTAAGAATCTAATAGCATCACTGTCCATCACTTTTCTACATCGCTTGAGCACAGCTGCCCTTTCCATTGGAAGACCAATAGGGATGTGAGTATGGAGTCGACCAATAGCAAAGAGTTTGATTTCTGGCAAACCCTCAGTGGTGGTGTACAACTGTCCAGGTTATGGGGACAAACATTCAAAATCCAGAAGGGGAGTGCACAAACTTTACTTTCACTTTCAAAAAATATTTGATGCTGGCATTGGTTTGCCAGGTTCCACAGCAGTTATTCCTCATAGAAACAGCAAAATTCCCATTTGATTTGTATCAGTATGAAATCTATCTATCCATCCATCTATCCATCCATCCATCCATCCATCTAGCCACCCACTCATACTTCTTTTTGGATACTTTGGAGTTCTGCCTTTATTTACCACATTCAAAATATTCATCATTCATTCATTCATTCACTACCACACCCGCTTATTCCTTATCAGGGTCGCGGGTAGTCCCCCACCCCCTCACTGGGCGCAGGGCAGGGCATTACATTAATCAACTAAGCCCAGGACAGGGCAAAATATTCATCATGAAAATGTAAATATATATGACTTTGTTATTTTTACTCATATTGACAGTAAGAAAATACTAGACCTAAAAAACATTTTTTAATTTCTTATTGATCTGGTTTAATCACATTACTACACATATTGCACCACCTACGCAGTACTGCTACCATAATTATAATACTATAATTAGACTTATATTTACTGCTACTATATGTCTTAAACAGCAGTACTGTATATGTGGTTCTAAAACTCAGAACTCAGAAGTTATGTTTGTTCATGTTATCCTAATGCGCGTGATTAAAATGTGTGTTATGTTTAAAAAGCTGTGTGTGCCTGAATGTTTGACACTTTACACATCCGTAGGGAGCTCCACATGTGTTAAGGTATGTGCACTTTATTTATGGTGTGGTGTTTACTCACTGTTCTCAGGCAAAATTTGGAAACGTAAGTGTTTTTTGTTCGTAAGAGGCCAGAAATACATTGTTGTGACAAGTTGCAGAGTTTAGAGCCTGAATCTGGAATTTTTCTCGGTTGACAGTGGTGGGATGGTGAAATGAGACGAGAGATGACAGGAGTCTCTCTCTCTCTCTCTCTCTCTCTCTCTCTTTCTCTGGCTCGCTCTCCGGATGTGGATGTGCAAGCGGACGCTGATGTAGCACTCCTGAATGCATCGCAGGCAGAATTGGACAAACTCATTTATTGGCCTTGTGTCCAGCCTGAGCAGTAGCGTGTAATGAATGGCAGAGCATAGCTGCTGCAGTAAATGCTCTCTCTCAATCTCTCTCTCTCCCTCTAACTATATGACTCTTACTTTATGTCTGAGTTTGTTTTTTTTTCCCTCAGACTTTGTCTCTCTATTAGATCAATTCAACTCAACTCAACTCACCTCTTTTTCAATCTCTGTCTTTATTTTAGAAGGAATGTAACTCCCTATCAGCTCAATTATGTTCATTTAAGCTTAGATTCATCTCTCTCAGTCTATCTCGCCTAGACTCTCTTTCTCTAACGTTGACTCAGACTCATTCTAGCAACTCAACTCAATACAGCTAAACTCAACTCAGTCTAATTCAACTTAGGTTAGCTCATGTAAATTTAGCTCAACTCATCTCAATATCTCGACAAGTCTCTCTTTTTCTAATGCTATGACTCACACGATCTAGCATTTCAACTCAACTTAGCTCAACTCATCTCAATATCTCTCAATGTCTCTCTAGCATCTCTAACTCTGAGAATGACTCTGTCTCTCTCTCAACTCAATTCAAACTCATCTCTATTGAAGCATTTATCTTTCTTAGTCTTTCTCTCTAATGTTATGACTCTCACTTTAGCCCTTCATCTCAACTTAGCTCAACTCAATTCAGCTTAATTCAATTCAGCTCAACTTAACTCACCTGTCTCTTAATCCATCCCTCCTAGTCTCTCTTTCTGTAACTCTAGAGCTATCATTCTCAGTCCATCACCTCAACTCAACTGAGTTAAACTTAACTAATTATTCTCTCAATCAACCTCTCCTAATCTCTTTCTCTAAAACTATTACTCACTCTTAAGTCTAGCATTCAGCTCACCTCAAAAAAGTTAAACTCAACACAACTTAGCTCAGTTCATCTAAATTTAGCTCAACTCATCTCAATATCTCTCAATGTTTCTCTAGTATCTCTAACTCTGTGAAAGACTCTGTCTCTCTCTGTCTCATTCAACTCAATTCAAACTCATCTCTATTGCAGCGTTTGTCTTTCTTAGTCTTTCTCACTAATGTTATGACTCTCACTTTAGCCATTCAACTCAACTCAGTTCAGTACAGCTCAACTCACATTCTACTCAGTTCTCACCTCACTCTCACGTAACTCACCTCACTCTCAATCCATCTGTCCTAGTCTGTCTTTCTTAAACGCTGGGACTATAATTCTCAATCATCTCAACTTAGTGCATCTCAAATGAACTAAGCTTAGCACATCTTTCTCTCAATCTCTCTCCTAATTTCTCTTTCTCTATTGATATGGCTCTGTCTCTTTCAGTGAATCATTTCAATTCAACTCAATACAGCTAAACTCAGCTCAGTCAAACTAAACTCAACTTATTTTAGTTTATCTAAACTCATATCAATATCTCCGTCTATCTAGTATCTTTAACTACAACTCTATCTCTTTTTATCATCTCAGCTCAGCTCAACTCGAATCGCTTCAGTACAGTTCGGCTCAGCATGCAACTCAATGCAACTCAAATCAG
This sequence comes from Crenuchus spilurus, assembly GCA_036984385.1. NCBI lineage: Eukaryota > Metazoa > Chordata > Actinopteri > Characiformes > Crenuchidae > Crenuchus > Crenuchus spilurus. The sequence goes on along the minus strand of BRDA01061683.1, from coordinate 17,862 downwards.
CTCAACAGAACTCATTTTGACTCAACTCAATTAAGACTAAAAGGTGCATTAGGACCAAGCATCACATCACGCTAAAGTGATGCAAATCATTCTTCACTGTTGCCTATAAAGTTTTCCTAAAAGTTACAAGTTTTTAAAGTACAAAGTTTTATTGTATCAGTGATGATATATCATCTTAAATACATAAAAGCCGATTTAGGCCAATTAAACAGAGCATGTAACAACAACTTGCATACAGTAACTCACTGATATATATTTTTATGTAACTCTTGATTTAAAGTTTCTCATATGTTGCATTCCTTGTATCTTGTATTATGACCACCCCTGGTTTGGCACAGGAAGTGTCTTGTCATGTGACAGTGTTTCCTGCATGTGTAAATAAGTGAGCACACTAGTCATTTGTAGCAGAGTGTAAAACCATCATCACAGGCAAAGGATGTGATGTGACTGATGTTCAAAAGGGCTGATAATAGGGTACCAGGTGAAGCATAGTGGAGGCTTTGTTGGATGTTCTATAGCAGCTGTAGTGAAGGTGTACTGAGAATAGACTTCTGGTATACTGAGAGCCTCCCAATTCATAACAGTGGTGCCCCATGAGCCATTGATGGCAGAGGGCAATGCCTCTGGTGAGTGGTACAGAACAATCAGTGGACCACAGTGGACCAATTGATGATGAAAGCATCTAGGATTCTTATCTTGGAAATGTTAGCATATATTGTGTCTCACTGTAGCTCTATGATCTCTCAATCTCTTAGAGAAAGGAGGCAGATGACCTATAAATCACAGGTCCAGGCCCGAGTCCAGGACAACAGTGAGTTTCCTTCAGCAAGATCATTAACCTGAACTCTTCAGTGCGTCATGGATAATGAGTAAACTGCAAGCGATGCTGGTGGAAAAGGGCATCTGCTCTGCATCACAACTGCACTTGTTCACATAATACTGATAATGATGTGTTATTACCATCAATTATTTATCCAGCTCATATTAATGTAATATATAATCATAAGCAGATCTGATAAAGTGCGAGGAGGCTGTATAGTTGATTGCGTTCATTAGGATGAAAAATATATCGTTTGTTGATCTTGATGATGGCCTCTAATAATGCAACTTTCATCTAGAACTAATCCATCACAGTCTAGACAGGAGTTTCATGAACAAAAGTCCAACTGAGTATGCTTTTATTTCACTCAGGTTAATGTAAACCACTGAACACAGCGTCTATAACATGATGTAGGTCCTGGAGATCTGCTGCTCTGCAGAGCTTAGCTCCAACCTGCATCTAATACATTGGATCTGAACTTTATAGGGTGTCCAAAACCAGGATTGGGCAACCCTGACCATGCCCCAAACTCCTAATGTCTCCATACTTCAGTCCATCTCATTTCTGGCTTGGCAGAGCCACTTCCCAAGCTCTCCTTCCTCTTCTCATTCACCCATGGTCCCAACCATGATGCACAATATGTCCAAAGGTTTGTGGACACCCCTTCTAACTAATGCATTCGGCTACTGTAGAGCTACTGTCCCTGTATAGAAGCACTGCCAATAGAATAGGACTAAACATGAACATATTTGAACCATGTCAAATGCCAGGTGTGGGTTAAAGCCCGAAGTATTGAGCTGTGGAGCAGTGGAACTAAGTTCTCTTCTCTATCCAGTAGTTTTGAGATGAGTTGGTGCATTTGGAGATGTGGTTTTAGTGGTGATCATTCAACATCACCATCACTGACATCTTGTGGCTGAATGCAATCAAATCCTCACACCAATGCTCCAAAATCTATTAGCGAGCCTTATCTGGATGGTAGAGGCTCCAACAAAAGCTTATATGTCATATGCTTTGATATAATTGATATATTACAATTTAGCATTTTATCATACAGATCGAGAGGCCACTTGACCCTGAATGAAGAAACCCACTGAGGTCCAACTCGAAGAGCAAATTGCTACTTGGCTTGGCCTTTTCCCCACTATCCCCTCAATCTCCTCTCCTACTATTTATCCAATTTTCTTGCTTGTTTTAAAGCACTTTAATTGGGTTTCATCAGCCAGAGGAGTGCTTTTAGATGGATAATTATCACAGAAGGCTTTGTCCGCTGCTCTCCTTTCGTCTCCACTATAGCCTTTGTGTTGGAACATGCCTTAAATACAGAGATAATAAACAGAAATAATCAGCTGGAAATGGGCTCGGATCCAGGCGCCTGTAGAAGCCCAAACTCAGGCTCGGATTCCATCTCTCTCTCTCTTTCTCCCCATCTCTACTTTTTCTTTCTCGTCTGTCAAGACGAGGGATTCCAACATGGCGGAAAATATCGGATCTGGATCACATTCCGCCGTATCATCCGACACCAGAGATTGTTTTTACATGGCGGGGAAAAAGCTTCCGGGATCGATGTTGGATGAAACCCTATTCAAACAAATAGCAATACATACAGACCAATATGAAGTCATATGTACCCCCCATAGAGCCAATGGAGCTTGTTCACCTCTGAGAGAAACACAACCGGAACCTGATTACAAGGGTTTCTGATATGGCTGGACTTTGTATTTTCTGTCCTGCTACTCCCTCTTGTGGCACAAATATGAACCTACATAATGTCCCTTTGGTGCTGTGCAGCCTGAAATAATTTTTTTCTGGGACAAAACATCTAACAGCTCCTACATTTCTAGGTTGTATCACTAAATTGTAAACATGTGCTGTTACATTTTATAACCTGCAGAGAAATACTCTACTCTGATTGGCTGTCAGATGTGTATAACAGAACACGTATAAAGTAGATCTGATTAAAGAAAAAAAGAAGTTTAATCACCATTCTAAAGGAAAGACAACCGGAAAATGACGGCATGGGACGTCGTCTCAACGTCTGGCCCCTCGGATGCAATCGGCTCCTGCTTTTGACTCTAATGCTAGTCGACACATCAGAACAATGCACATTGTCAGAGGCCTCAACCCATTTTTTTAAGACTTACGCAATTAAGCCATGTTCTTTTATAGTGCCAACATGAAACAGCACAGAACATCTTCCTGCAGCAGCCCAAGAGCAAGAAAGGGTTCAATATTCATGAAATATTCTAATATCCTGCGTCCCCAGTGGGGTGAACAGAGAGAGAGAGAGAGAGGGAGAGAGGAAGAAATAATGATCATTCCTCATGTCAGCCAGCACGGGCGGCCAGGGAGGGAGAATTATGCAACAGCGCACTTCACAAGCACTTCTCTGTGTTTTCTTTTTTAGGGTTTCGGGTAAGTGGATTATTATCCCAAGCGGTACACGAGGAAATTAATGTTCTCAGCCATGTCAGAGCCTTGAATCTTTCTTAGCGATATTTAGCATCTCTGCCTGTAACCATGAACCACTTCAGAGAAACCGACGAGAGGCACAGAGCAATCGACGCACCAGTAAGGCTACGTTCACACTGCCCAAATCCACTTTTTTTCCCCTATCTAGATTGTATCCAGATTGATTTTTGATCGTGCAGCCAAAAGCATATGAAATCTGATTTTTGCAAATCAGATACAATCCACATTCCAATGAGGTTTGGAGTGTGATTACAGATTTGTACAAATCTGTCTCAATCCGGACGCTCTGGCCTCCCAAATCACTCATGGTGCCTTTCGCATCACTTGCAATGCAACAAACAAAAGAGTAATGAAAGTGCAGGGATCCAAGAAGAGCGACACAAAGGGCAGTGTGGTGAATTTTACAGCTATATTATTTACTGATAAACAACAAAACACTATGTTTTAGAATAAGGAGATTTTGAAGGGTTTTTGTGAACACAGAATGTCTGGAAAAGCAGCTCTTTCTCTGGAATGTCGAGAGGGGCTACAAGGGGCTAGAATTGCCATTTCTTTATGTAAACGTTTGAGTAGAACCAGATGTGGGCTTCATATAGCACACAGACCAGCTCACAGAGGAGGACCTGGACTGGGGTCTACGTATGGGTATAAAAATGTAAGGTTCCTTTGTTCGGGAGAAGGAAAAACATCAGAGCCCCTCTCTCACAGACCATGGAGAGCAGCTGGAAGCATCAGGCTGAAGAGAATTCGCTCTGAGCACTGAAGATGGTCACACATATAGATATCTGTTTAATATGTAAATAAAAGTGTATTTTTATATGAATGAAGTAAGACTCATCTCTTCAGACAACACAATGGCAATTAACAACAGCAGCACACCAGCATCCCGGCAGACTTCGGAGGATGCTGAGGTTTCAAATCTTATTTTAATGTTACTATGTCACTCATTTCATTCATTTTCTTTTCTATTGTAGAGTATTGAATCATTTTGTATGTTTGTGTGTGTATGTATGCATGTGTGAGAAACAAATCCGATTTACCAGCATAGCCTTAAACTCAATGAGCAATGACAAACGTGTTAGGGACCATCATGTCATCATGTATCATCTGTAGCTTCCCGGGCTGAGTTCATTGCAAACCAGAGGTGGTCATAACGTCCTGACATGTTTATAGAATTCTTATCTAGTATATACTTTCAACTTCCATCTGTATCTCAGTGTAGCTCTATGATCTCTTAAAGAAGAGAGGCAGGTGACCTCCTTGTAAGAGGGCATGATAATAGGGTACCATGTGACGCATTGTGGAGGCTTTGTGGGATGTTCTACAGCAGCTGTAGTGAAGGTGTACTGGGAATAGACTTCTGGTATACTGAGAGTCTCCCAATGCATAACAGTGGTGCCCCATGAGCCATTGATGCCAGAGGGCAATACCTCTGGTGAGTGGTACAGAACAATCAGTGCACCACAGTGGACCAGTTAATGACGAAAGTGTCAAAGATCACATCATTCAGTGCAAACCAGTGGTGACAATATTCTAATATGAACATGTATTTCAAAGCATTTAGGATTCTTGTCTTGTAAATGTTAGCATATATTGTGTCTCACTGTAGCTCTATGATCTCTCAATCTCTTAGAGAAAGGAGGCAGATGACCTATAAGTCACAGGTCCAGGCCCGAGTCCAGGACAACAGTGAGTTTATTTCAGCAAGATCATTAACCTGAACTCTTCAGTGCGTCATGGATAATGAGTAAACTGCAAGCAATGCTGGTGGAAAAGGGCATCTGCTCTGCATCACGACTGCACTTGTTCACATAATACTGATAATGATGTGTTATTACCATCAATTATTTATCCAGCTCATATTAGTGTAATATATAATCATAAGCAGAACTGATAAAGTGCGAGGAGGCTGTATAGTTGATTACGTTCATTAGGATGCAAAATACATTGTTTGTTGATCTTGATGATGGCCTCTAATAATTGAACAGACATCTAGAACTAATCAATCACAGTCTAGACAGGAGGTGTTTATGTATAATGTTTTGAAACACTGCATTTGTAATGTAATATATCATCAACAAAGATAGCACTTAAGATGCCTATAACCATGTGAAAAAACAAGTTTGACGAGTAATTAGCATGTTACTGGGTGCCGTCTCCCGCCTCCCTTTGAGATTGAGAGAGTTTGAACTTGGCTTGGACGGTTGGACGTCAAAAGTCCATGCGTTGACATCTCAATCATGTCCTAGACAGACCCAGGAGCTGCCAAGCAGTTGATTGACAGGCCTGTGAAGATGACTTTTGAGAGATCGATTTCTCTTTGGTTTCTTGTTTATTTGTTCTAGGCCTGAGCGACTGTGTGACTGAAATACCAACAGCCGAAGCGAGACTGAAGCTTTTGAGAATTTGTTTTTGGTTAATTCGCTCGCGTGTTCCTCTAAACGGTCGATGACATTTACAAAATGTAACGCCGGGTGTCTGACCTACAAGACGTTAACTACATTAGCGCTCTTTATACATTTCCCACACTTTGCCCTAAGGCTAATCTAGGCTCATTGCTGCTGTGACACGTATCAATTCCGCAACACGAACTATTTCCTTTTAGTCGTTTGTCACCTGCAATATTTATGAAAGAAGCATTTGAATAATGAAGCTTGATTGGACAGGGTAACGGCGCACCGCCCGGGCTACGAGGCTTTAAAGGTGTCTGTGTGATTGTATACTTCCCTAATGGCGCTTAATGGATTGTGTGCCACTCTAATGGGGTGAGATGTCTGAGAGGTCTTTGTTCCCCAGCTCGCTCCGGCACTCTCCGCCTGACCTGCAGTTTAAAACCTCCCCACTGACACTCAGACGAGACTGGGGGGCTAGCTCCAGCAAAATCACCCTGGGGGGTTTTCCCGTCTCAAGTGACAGCATCATTTAACCTAAAAAAGATCCAGAATACCTGCCGTTTCCATCAGGCTTCAGCTCAGCAGATGACATTAAGTCATGCTTAATGTCTGACCTCTACTCCTTCCATTCAGAGCTTTGTTAATTAGTTATCGTCTAAGGTAAAAAGTGACATGAAAGCTGAAACCCTCTTCTGTCTACTCAAATTGTTCATTTATGAGCTGCTAATGTAAGATTCTGCTTCAAATAAACTTTGAGTCATATCTTCAGTTACAATAAGTGTTGATGTTTGAGTCCCAAACAAATAGATCTGAGCACTGAAGGCAGACCTCTTGTGGCACAAATATGAACATAAATAATGTCCCTTTAGTGCTGTGCAGTCTCAAATAAATGATTTCTGGGACTAAAAGCCCCAAAAACTTACATTTTTGACTGTTTAGTAGGAAATTTTAAGCATGTGTTCATAAATTTAAACCCTGAAGAGGAAAAATACTCTTCTCTGATTGGCTGGCAAGCTATCTATTAATTATGTAATCATTCATTCATAAACACTGAGGGTGTATCTTCTTTACAATGTAGGTCATACATAAAATGAAATGACAAATCGATATAACTTTGAACAAAGATAAAAGGCAGAATAAAAAATGTTGATAATTTTATCTAAAAAAATAATAATTTTATAAAAACCTTGTACAATAGTAATAATAATATATATAACATAATAATGCACAAAGCACACAAATATACATAATGAATAAAACTATTATGAAAAAAAATAAAAATAAAAATAAAATAAAAACAGGTCTTTAGGAGTAAATAAAAGTATAAGAATATAGAGATAGAAGTAGCTAAAATAAAAGTAAAAGGATAACAAACCTGAATAAAATAATTAAGAAGTCAAATCATCGGTAAGAATATAAAATAAGAAATCAAGAAAATTAAATGAAGTGATACCAGTGGGCGTAGCTATAGAATTTTCTATAGGGAGTTCCAGCTCACTGATGCACTGGAGCTAAAAACATATTTTCCCAGTAATCAATCTGGACACCTCTGATTAAGCAGATCTGATTAAACCAAAACTTGGATCACCATTCTATATCAATGCTCTGAATGGTAGACGTCTGTTAAACATGTGACAATGTAGATACTACATCAGTTTTAACTGGTGGAGTTATTTCCCTCCATCTCCCCCATTGATTTCTTAATAATGCATCTCCAAATCTGAGAATATCATGAAAATGTTCAATGTTTTTTGTAATCCAACAAAAAAGTTGTTATATTTTGTATTGATCCCATGTAAAGTGACATTTTTCAAGATGTTTTAACGTCTATACTGTTTAAATATTTAATCATTTGAGATTCTGCTATAAGCCATACTGTTCAACATTAAGATTGAATATGTCATGCAATGTGTAATGAATCTAAAATATATGACAGTTTAAAATTATTAACAATTTTAATGTGATTTTCTGATCACTTGAAGCTACAAAAAAACATCAATTTATTTAATGCATCTGCTGTAAGATTTGGGCAGATTCAGAAAAATCCTAAAACAGTGGCCAGAGGTTAATTCTCCTACAAATGAACAGAAAGGGTGATGGTCTTTCTTTAGGTTATTTATACTATTTTCCATTTTTAATAACATTAGCATTCGCAGACGAGAGGCGGGAATGTCTGCTTTCGCTGAAGCCGCTCACCATGGAAACACAGCCAATGATAAATGCACCTAGTTAACATGCAAGAGCCATGACAGGGCAATTACATCACGCAAAGGTGATTTTTACCCGGGCCACTTCATTACGGTGACCTAATAAGCATCCTGCTGGTCTGAGAATGAATGAACAAATACAATAAATGAACTTATGCATCAAATAATAAGAGAGCAGATATGGGGAGAGCGAAGGTGCATCAGACACATTTAGGAGTTGGAAGCAGGCAAGAAAATGGCATGGCACATTATTGAAGGACGCTTTGGTGCTAAGCTGCTTATTGATAAAAGCACTAATCTGGCTGGCAGAAGGTAAGGAGGCTGTGGTGATAAAATATCGGAGCTAAAGGCAATGCCATCAGGGAGCCGAGCCTCCGTACAGCTTTACCTTAAAGGAGCTTCTCGTTTTTAGTTTTGCATAAAAGTGTCAACCTGACCACGGGCTGCTCCCGTCGGGCGCAAGATGGCAGGAAAAAAGCAGATAGCACGAGTGAGAATGTCACCGTCTACGTTTTTCACTTATCTCCGATTATTTCCATCCAACAAGCGAGATTGTAATTTGATGCAATAAAAGATTTGACACCTCTGGCATTGAGGAGAGTGGGGGAAGAAAGTCAAACATGATAGTGTTTTCGAATCTGAGTTCACATAAATCAAACTCTTGGTTAGTGTGAAGAAATATATTTAGGAGGAAATGAATCTGACTGTGAGCCCTTGGATATTACCATAATCACTATCATTATTGTCATCCTCATCTGCGCCCACATCATCATTAGTCTCCCATCTGTGTGCGCCACCGCTGTGTACTTCTCCATCCATTACTATGACAACATCAGGCATCTCCTCCATCTACAGAACGAGCCCACTCTAGCCTTAAAGCATCTCCTGGGCTTGGGCTGTAATCCCTCTTAACAGGTAATCGTTGGGTATGTCAGATCAAAATCTCCACCTTGCTCATGGGAGACCACGAGCCAGGCTGAAGGGCTTGAACAGGCCATTTCCACCACTCCAACCTCAAGGTTTCACTTTGGAGAGTATGTGAAGTTAAGAGAGATGATCCAATTCTAGGGCAAACAATTCTGCCCGAACTTGCTTGTCAGGATCAGAAGAATTGATTAAGCTAGCCTTCTGCAAGAGGAGACCCAACACAGTGGTTCAGATCTTCAGATGACTAGTTCATTCTGGTTGTGGGCTAAAAGCTTTGGGATGGCTATGAAATACATTTTAGCTGGGAGGTCACTGATGTTCTCGACAAGATAACTCTTTGGGAATATGTCTATTGTATGTTGAAACCCCTGGGCCATTCCATTGCCAAAGCCAGGAATTGCCTACCGAGACAAGGTACTCCCAAGAAGATTGTACGCAAACAACGCAAAATAAAGCTATTCCCTTCACTTCCTGTCACCTATTTAGCCCTTGCTGTGTTGACAAGATCACACCAGTGGGGTGTAGTGTGTAGCAGTGGGTGCATTAGAATACCTCATTACTGGGGTAATGTCCCTCAGAGTGTGAAAGCTCTCCATTGTAGGTCTGTTTTATTCCAGAGGCATTTGTTTATAATTGCTTTGCTCGTTGCAGGCATGGCAGAGGGGGTCTTGATCCCTCAAATTCTTGTCAGCGCCGCAGTCGTGGGAGGCCCAAGCACCTGATGGTGGATTGTAGAGGCTGCGGGTAATGAGGAACAGTCTGTGGGTATTACGAGGAGGCTCCACCATGGGGGGAAAGAATCTGAGCAGGGTGGGTGCCAGGTTTGAAGGCTTTTACAACTGCATTCTGTCATGGATATCTGCCAGATGCAGCCAGCGGGAGCAGATGCTCAAAAAAACCAAGGATTCAGGGATGGGCCTTGACGGTGAGGTGTCGATGTAGTGCAGCGAAAAGAGCGAGAGGTACTGCTCCACGAGCAAGAAGGCGCAGTGTATTTTGTGCCTTTAGAAGTTGATTCATTGCCAGACTCGCAATACAGTGGGCATAATTTACTCAAGAGAAAGAACGAGAGAGAGCAATTCGAGACTGTGAGAGAGACAGTGAGGAGGAGGGGGAAGAAGAAGAGTACTCTGCAGAAATGCATAGCCTCTTGACGGACGATTTCCTTATCTCCCAGCCTCTGAGGGAATATGAGGCACCAGTGGTAGATATCGAGATAGAGAGATGGAAAGGGATGATATCTTGGAAGCTATGGATGGTGTGGCCTGGTTCCCTGCTATTTTTCAGCCGTTACACTTGGAGGAGAAGGATTTGGAGCTGCTTTGGCTCGGATGGTCACAGCAGGCTGACGAAAGGAGTTTGGGGAATAATCTCCTGACACTTTGGTTCCTGGAGTTCATGCTGGGTGAAGAAGGTTAAGCGATGTGTTCCACTAATTAAAGCCTGACCCAAAATCCCTCCTTCGCATCCCTGCCTTGCAATCCTGAGGCACCAGTCAAGTCTGAAGCTGTGGAGAGATGAAGGGGGACCCCGAAGCGGGGAGGGGGCAACACTGTGCTATCTTTGTCTAATAAGGGATTTTAATTGTGTGGATTTAATTTAAGCACAGATTTACAGCTTCGCGAGCTTTCATAACGCCCACTTAAAAATAACCGGGAAAGTGTCTCCCTTGATCTAGCTCGGAGTCTTCCCCTCTACCCTTAAGGAGGAGGAACACGTCATTAAAATACAAACCTGGAACTAAATCATGGCCCTGTAGAGTGTACTGCTGTTGTTTTATATCACATATCACATGACTGAGACTTAAACTGGCTGACAAAAACAATATTTACTCAGCCTACTTTAATTTTACAGGCCTAAGGCCTTTGTCATTCATCCGTACAAGTTCTTGAGAGAAATGGGCATAAGTAGATGATTTTGCCATCGATGGCTAACAGGAATCACAACAAGGCTGTAGCCATTGTAGGGAGGACTAATTTCAGGCCAATCTAAAATACCTTTTTTACTATTGAATAGAAAGAACGGTGATACAGATGCAGTCCAATAAGAGTCTGAGCTTTATGATGAGACTGTTGTGATATCTACATAGTCAAATATTCAAAAATTCACCTCCATATCACCTGCTCTCCTTGCCCTGGTTTCTTGCTTTCAGCTTCTAATGTTAGTAGAATATGACATGAAGAGCTTGTATGTTGTCATTATGTTAATAATAAACTGATGGCAACATTGACGTGTCTCATCAATGTCTGTACATACATACTTACATATGCACATGTATGTATACGCCCTGTCCTCACTATGGTTAAAATAGTGTGATGCCCTACCCAGTGCCCAGTGAAGGGGTAGGGGTTAGGGTTGGGGTGCATGATGTCAACATCTTATTTGTCTGTGTTTATTGGTTTTCAGGTTAGCTCACTAAATGTCATCTCATCCTCTGTTATTCTAAAAAAAGTGCAAAAATTGCTCAAAAAATTAAAGTTTAGAACAAATTGTGTCATATTTCAGACAATGTACAGCTGAAATGTCAGAAAACCCCTTTTTAGGTTTTTATTAGTCTTGGGTGCCCCCGATTTCCATGCAGAGTCCTTATTTTTGGCGGCCTGTGCCCAGCTGAAATGTCCCCATTCTTAACTGCGAAGGACCTGGCAGCAGAGCAGATGGGCGGGCAGCTTGTATTGTGCTTGTTTTGGCTGCTCAGTGTAACATTAACATCAATATCAGTCAACAGCTTCTCTGACAGCAGTTTTATTTCAAAGACTTAAAACTGTAATGAAATGACATAAAAGCAACTTGGCAACAGAAAAGTAGATCTGAAGTATCTCACTCCTCTAAATGCTGGGCTCCAGTTTTTAAATAGAGCGGTTTAAAGACTTTTAAAGACTTGGCTGCATTAGAAAAGCAAAGCAGTGCTGTTGAAATTATAGCAACACTCACCACGGTCGGCTTACTGTATGACTTCCTGACACAGATTGGCTTTCACTATAGTTTGTTCCCCCCATAGTTCACCAGAGTTCACTATAGTACAATAGCTGTCATGGTGAAAATACATGAATCTGGAACTGGTCCCATTGGCTGTTAATGATATGTGATTTTGGAAATCATAATAACTGCTTATGAACCATACCAACCACCTCAAATATACCAATCCCATAACAACATCTCAGCAACCACCTTGGATATCAGAGCAACCATCTAGGAACCCCTTAGTAACCATATTTGATGCCATAGCAACTGCTCATGAACACCTTAGCAAATACTTGTAATACCATAGCAACCACCTTCAATATCATAGCAACCATCCAGGAACACCTTAGTAACCACCTTTTATGCCATAGCAACCACTCATGAACACCTTAGCAAACACCTGAAAACCATAACAACCGAATGTACCCCTCAGAGTCAAATCACATTTCCTTCCGGGAATGCAAATCTAGTTGTTATTATTGGGTGTGGTACTAATCAGGTGTGTAAAATTTACAGCAGTCAAAGTGCATCAATATGTCCTACTCTGGGCCATCATCCACTGTTGTAGTCCGGATGTGGTCCAGGGTCAGCCCGTATCGTTACGCTATCTGAGGAAAATCTGGCTGAATAGTGGAGGATGTGCTGTGAATGGACACAAAGTACCTTTGTAAGACCACTACACCACCCATTCCAGTGCCAGTGCCAGCTACACAGACACCACCCAACCCTAACGGTTGAAGTGTATCATGAGCATAGAACATCAGAGTGTATTGCTACATATCTATTTAAATGCAGCATGAAAAATGTGTCACATCTGTGCCATGACCAACCTAATTATCAGCCCTGTTCTGTCAGCTGAGCGAGCGGTCCCCTCAGCAACCCTCTCACAATCTAACACATTTGGAGGGCAGAAGGAAAGTGCAATGGGAAAACCCTTGATATGTGACAACACACACACTCACACTCATTTGTATTCCTGTCTTTTCTAGATCTTTCCTTTGGCTTCTGTATTAGACAAACGTGCTGCACCTCACCCAACTCTAACCTGAACCTCAGTTTTTTTTTTGTTTTTGTTTTTGTTTTTTGTTTTGTTTGTTTTTTTTTTGTAAAAAAAATATTTTCTATTTGTTAAAAAAAAATTGGGATCATTTTATAATACAGCCTTGTTTTGAATAATTTGAACCAGTACTTATACCCAGAACATTATGACCAACTATCTAACAGCAGAAATCACTCAGTACATTTACATTTACATTTGAGGCATTTAGCAGATGCTTTTATCCAAAGCGACTTACAATTGGGGGTTAGGTGCCTTGCTCAAGGATACTTCAGTCGTAACCTACCTGGGGATCACCAGACCAGATCCTTAACCACTAGGCCATGGCTGCCCCCATGACACTGTCCTCATTGCTCCTGTGTTCATTATAGAGGTTAACTGGTCCACTGTGGTGTGTCACTCTGTACCACTTGTGGAAGTCATTGTTCTCATCTCGCACCAGTGTTATGCTCTTGCGAGGTACTCAACCTAGAAGAAGTCTCAGTACAGGACTCAGAACATCTCACAAAGTTAGTGCCTCCACCACGCTTCACCCGGTATATTATCATCATGCCCTTTTGGACATCACATCCTTTGCCCATGATGATGGTTTTGCTACAACTGACTGGTGTGCTCACTTATTTATACATGCAGTAAACCCTGCTGTCCCAGTTCATTCCCAAGCAGGGGTGGTCATAATATCCTAATACGACTGTATACTTATTGTTATCTACTGGTGTTTAAATGTAAATACATACAGCATTAGTGAGGCCTAACTTAAGATCTGGAGATATTTTTATGTACGTTTCAGCAGTGACTGGGTAATTTTAGGTGACTACTGAATTCTAGTATTTGTTAAAAATGTTAGTCTCACAGTTCTAAAGTAAATAAAGAAAACTTTGACTCCGTCTTGATGGTGGGTCTGGGGAAAAAGTGACTGAAAGGGAATGGAACTGATCAATAATAATCTGATTGACATTTTCTTCAATCAGATGTAGACAAACAGCCAAAAAAGGTTCACATTTATCTTCATTAGTGTAGAAACTGAGTGGTGAGATTAAAAGTTCTAACAAACACTAGAACTCGATAGTCACCTAAAATTACCCTCGCTGTAAACACATATCATGGAAATTTGTGTCAAAACACATCCTGGTCTTAACCCTTAGATGCATGAGTGACTGGACCCTACACTCTTCCATAAGTGGGTCTTTTTTGACCCGTATTAGAATCAGTGTGTTTTCATGCCACTTTTGTCATTTTGACTCAAAATAATAATTTATATTTTATTTTGTACTACAAAGTATGTTTTATTCCACACAAGAATGATTTCTTGTTTGAAATATTTAAATTTTTCACTTAAACATTTTTAACATTTTTAGAACATTTTTTAAACAGTGAAATGACAATTTCACAACAACAATGGAACAATGTCAACGTCCATCATGTGAGTGAGTGAGTGTGAGTGAGTGAGTGCGTGAGTGAGTGTGTGTGAGAGAGAGTGAGTGTGAGAGTGAGTGAGTGTGTGTGAGAGTGAGTGAGTGAGTGAGTGTGAGTGAGTGAGTGTGTGAGTGTGAGTGAGTGAGTGAGTGTGTGTGAGTGTGAGTGAGTGAGTGTGTGTGAGTGTGAGTGAGTGTGAGTGAGTGAGTGTGTGTGAGAGTGAGTGAGTGAGTGAGTGAGTGAGTGAGTGTGAGTGAGTTAGTGAGTGTGACTGAGTGTGTGAGAGTGAGTGAGTGAGTGAGTGTGAGTGAGTGTGTGTGAGAGTGAGTGTGTGTGAGTGTGAGTGAGTGAGTGTGTGTGAGTGAGTGAGTGTGAGTGAGTGTGAGTGAGTGAGTGTGTGTGAGAGTGAGTGAGTGAGTGAGTGTGAGTGAGTTAGTGAGTGTGACTGAGTGTGTGAGAGTGAGTGAGTGAGTGAGTGTGAGTGAGTGTGTGTGAGATTGAGTTAGTGTGAGTGAGTTAGTGAGTGTGAGTGAGTGTGAGTGTGTGAGAGTAAGTGATTGAGTGAGTGTGAGTGAGTGTGTGTGAGAGTGAGTGAGTGAGTGAGTGAGTGAGGGTGTGTGAGTGAGTGAGTGTGAGTGAGTGTGTGTGAGAGTGAGTGAGTGAGTGAGTGAGTGAGGGTGTGTGAGAGTTGAGTGAGAGTGTGTGTGAGTG
>BRDA01061670.1:29322-41078 GCA_036984385.1 Crenuchus spilurus | reverse complement strand
TTAAACTTTTGATCTGTCATCTATCTTCTATTGCATTCAGTTTTTATTCACAATTTGTTTAGTGTCCCAACTTTTTTGGAATCTGGTTTGTGTGTGTGTATATATATAAAACGTTACATAAAGGTGGTAGTAAATTCAGGCTCCTTAAGATGGCATTACACAAGGATGATCAACAGGAGACATGAATGAATGTCTTGTACAATGTGCTGTAAAGGAGCTATAATGCAGACAGGCAAAAAAGAAATGAATGAATTTGGGCTTGCACAGTGTGAACAAAGTAGCCGAATCTGCAGGTGTATCAAAGCGTACAGTCATACTGGTCTACCAGCAGTGGCAAAAATTCCAGCTTATAGAGTATAGGAGGGACAGAATATTGACTACAGGGACTACTAAAAAGAAAAGTTGTCCCATGTAAACCTAGTAGCTAACTAACAAGCAAATGGGTAAAATCTCTATAGCCATCTGCCCCAAATCTATTCTGTACGTTGGCATCTTCACTCTGTAATGACTTCAGCATTTGCTTGAATGACATTACTCACTGGAGAGTAACAGAGTGACCCTTCATCAGGTCAGATATGATTGGCTTACAGCTTATTGGGTGATATGATTGGCCATTTGCCTTCTTCCTCTCATGTTATGTCAACTTTTTGGCAGCATAGACACAGCAGTGGTGGATTACAGCAGAAACACCAGCAGCGCTCACTTCAATAATGAAAAATGAATGAGAAAACACTATTAATGATTTGTGCATTCATCCTGGAGGGCTAAATAACATTTTGGGGGAGCTATACACCCCTTACAAATGCTCTAGCAAGGCATGTGTGCCAAAGTAATGCTTTACAGAGAAACCACATCTTACCCCATGCACCTTCAATAATTTTCAGTCAAAAACACATGAGTTGAAATCCACTTAGATCCCTTTTCCCACACTAACGTGTGTGGTACAGCGTTCTGTAGTGGTACAGAGCCTTAAATCACACGAGGAGTCTCCCTGCTCATGTGTGCCTTCTAAAGCTCAGCATATATCTGACTGATGGGGTTTCCACTCTGCGCGCACACACACACACACCACTAAAACAGCAGAAGCGACACAGCTCTGACTAATCTGTGTTGAGATTTATGGTCTCCATCTAAAGCCAGTTCTGCGCTCCTTCCCGGAATGGAGACCATTCATGGCCTGTTTATGATCACTTCATTCGCTTTCAACCGAGAAACAATGCATTCTTGTGCATGTGAATTTTAGAAACATACATTTTCATTGAATGTGCAGTGTTGGGGTAATAAATGAGCACACGCTCTAAGCTAGACAGAAGTAACAGTGAAAATCACTAATAACAGGTGCCAGAATGAGTCATTGTCTCTGTAAGCTGTATAAAATGTTATTTTAATAGCATTTTGGGATCCTGTCATAATCTTTATTACAGTAAGAGTTATGAGCGCCAGCCAAGTGTATCAGACACAACAGAAGAAATTCCAGAGTGACGTTTAGTATGAGAATAAGCTCATATACAGGAGCTCACGGCAATATTAGCTTTTGTAATAATTATGTTGGAACCAAGTTAACAATTTTTGGTTAATGAAACGTTTTCTGAACATTACTAATGTTACAAATGTGACTCTTAGTACGTTCAATCTGTCAAGTTTTCTAGAAGTTTCGAGAAAGTTTTAGCGTTCTAGTAACGTTGCTACAACATTAAGACGACCCCACCAGCAGTACGTTAAAATACTGACCACGCCCACAGAGAAAAACTCCTTTCAAACCCATTTTGAAACAGAAACCATAAATAAATAATTTATTTAGAAGATATAAATGACATACTTAACCTGACTTATCTGTGCACTGGCTGTGCTGAATGTCCACGAGCTCAAATTAACAACTGACCTCGCTCTCTCTCTTCCGCTCAAATGAGCTGACGTCATGATATTTAGAACCAATTAAAACGATTCGGTGATTTTACTTCAAACGTTGCCATAACGTTACTGTTTGCATAACCTGGAACGTTATGTAATAAAACGTTCCAAAAATGTTGTAAGGCAAACTAAAGAGGCACCGAAATTATTTTTTTGGCCGAAACAGAACAAAATGAAACATTTAGCTGAACACCGAACATTTTTTCATTTATTTAAATACATTTAAATGAGTAAACTATTTCCCAAAATAAGCCTTGTAGTCAGTCAGGAATCAATGTTTGTATTTTATTAAGTTGGTCTGACATCATTAGGTTTAATAACATGAGTTTAATTGATTATTCTTTTATATATGATATATAATGATGTAAGCTACATAGATGTTTTGTGTGGTTAATGTGAGTATCATTGGCTACAGATGACTTGAAACACTACATTTATTCTGGTAATTGTGAGATGGTCCCTAATATTGCAACATTGCAATAAACTATTCAGTCATTTCACTTATGTCATACACTGAAAGTGTTTTTTTTTTTTTTGTTATTGCCATTTTCGGCCAAATCATTTCAGTTGCCAAATATTCAATATTTATGCCTAATGCAAACCATTATTACATCACATGTTTTCATGACCGTTCTGAGGACATTATTTCTGTAATGTTACAGGCTAACTTTCCTGGGACCTTTTCAGAGCCTTGCTGAACATTCTCATAATGTTCTCTGTTAGCTGAGAATATGTAAATGAGCACTCTAACCAATCACATTGTATTTTCATTCAGATTTGCTTGCAGTTTGCATTTCTTTTCAAATAAGAAGTTTAAACATAAGTTTCATTTTCAATTTAATTCTAAATCTAAATCACTTAAATCTAACTCCAGAGCATACTGACCAGTCAGAGTGCTGCATAAGAGTTTTAGAAGGAATTTCAATTAGTACATGTAAAAATAATAATACTCAAAATGTACTGACCATGCATTAATGGTGTTAGTGGGGTTTGTTCAGGCCTTAGTCACCAATGTAGTTGTATCATTAATGGTGTAATGTGGGTGTATAGTCTGTACAGTTGTTGATGTAGTGCATTGAGTTAACAAGGAACTGGTGGACCTGTGCATGCATTACAGGTGCCAGTGGGGCTCAGTAAAAGCCTTAATCACTGAGGAGGCTGATGGGTATCTACAGGTTACTTAAATCATAGTTCTGTGAAATGAGCTTGGAGGAGAGTTGGTCTATGACCTCACTGTTGAAACTTCTGGAGGTGTTGATGGCTTAACTGAGTGAAACACTGATGAAGGGAGGTGTGTACCTGAGGACTCCTGTAAAGAGCGTTTTGAAATCTAAACTGGATTGGGCCCACTTTGTAACACCAATTATTAAGTGCAGGTTTTTGCTATCTGTACAATTTCAAGTGCACTCATGTCCTTGACTTCTCCAAAACAAATGTTGGCAAGCTGTAACTAAAATGTTTTGACTTCAGCCAAACAATAATGTCATGGATGAAGATTCCAACTGGACAGTCCCAGTGACTCTAAGCAGACATAAAAATCTCTGCTCCAGCCCAGTGCATGTGCCTGTAATAGAATGAATCCCCAAAGCAGCCACATATTAAGTCCTACATTACTTGTGCATCATTTGAGCTTCAGGACTACTTCACTGCTACAGTATAAGACTCAACGTTTAGCAAGAATGCGAGTGGATATTTCTCCAGCAGCTCACACCAGGCCTCTGCCCGCCTCTTGGCCTTGCAAAAACAAAGAGGAAAAAGGCAGAGAAGAAAAATGAAATGAAAAAGAGGGGGCCTCACCCACATGGAAGGGTTGAATGTGTTAATGCAAACCAGCAGGGCTGAAAAAAAAAACCTCTTCCAAGCTCCTCACAAGCTAAAGTTTTATGCACTTCAAATCAAGCAGAGCAGGCTAAATAGTGGCCATCGCCCACTGATGTCATGAGTCGTTTCTTGTCTTTGCTTTTATTGGAAAGCAGACGTGCTGAGACGGACAGAACTCAAAACGAGAGTGTAACATGCTGCAGCTCGGACTGGAAGTGATTAAGAACAGTGATGTCATGGTTAGATACAACAGCATTCTTTGGAAAGAAAGGAGGAGGAGAAGGAATGTCCTTGGTGGGGGGGCTTAAAAGGCAGGAGTGTACATGGTTGACTTTCAGTGAGTTCCCGGGAACTGAGGAGTGTTTTGTTGTAATTTGAACTTGACGGGGTTTGCATGGATGAACAGGAAGTGACAGTAATTAGAGGATGTGCCTCTGATGATGAAGGGAAAGCTGGAACAGATGTGTTTGCTTCCAGGAACTTCAGGAGACAACTGAAGATCAAAGATCACAAAATCTCTGTCCACAAGTTCCCCTCAGGCTCTGCATCACATCCGCATGAAATCGCTTTCAGTCTACAGTTCTAATGGAGAGACAGGCCTGCTATAGTGTTGTATGGTAGCTACAAGTCTAATGTTGCTAACAAGGGCTTAGGCCCTGGCTAAATTTCCCTTGGGTCTTGAATAAGTTCCAGGCTGACATTCACCTAAACACTTAATATCTTTACATTAATGCAATATCTCAACTAACAAGTGGAAGCTCATACCCCACCAATTAGCATCATGCAAAATGCAAGACTAAATCATCACAGATTTGCAGTGATGCACTGACTGGACAGGCTTTGTTCACATTGCAGGGCAAACTGGATTTATGATTTATTTTTTTACCACAGTTTTTTAAGACTGAACACTCAGATTTCAAGGTAACGGCAAAATTGATCAAACTTAAAGACTATAACGTCCTGTCAGCATGCTAACAGGCTAATGGGAGTAGCAGAAACATATAGAAACATGCAGGGACATCCTTTATAAAATCCTTATTTCTGATAAGAATGTAATTCATTCATGGTGAATTATCTACCTGGTCGTTATCCCAATCAACTGAAAGGATACTTAAATAGGGCACAAAATGAATACAATGTAAGAAATGTTCTGTCAGAATATAGGAGCTGATAAACTAAATTGAATTCATCTGCAATTAATATTATCTCAGCAAATATGCTGAAAGACAACCCTCAGTAAAAAAAAGTTCAGGATTGTATCATCAAAGTGTGAAAAAATGCTCATTCTGTTATTCAACATATCACCAAGGGTCAGTACATCCATTGACATTTCAAACAAATACAAAAAAAATGAACAACCCTCAGAACTAAACATTTCTGTGTTTTTATACTGGTTTGTAAGGGTGCACCAATTATGATTGTCTATGGCTGATGCCAATTCTGGTTTTCTTACAGTTCAATTGGCCAATGGATGATGATGATGATTATTGTTATTAGATAGACAAACATGCTACCACATTCTTAACCAATGTCAAAAGTTTTAGAACCCAATTTATCCAGTTTTTTAATGAAAATTATTCAGTTTAATGTCTCTTGCACTCAAATGTATTCTAAACTTTTAAAACCTTAGGCAGATATAACAGCTGAACACAAAAGTGGCATTCTTTCTATAATAGACATAAAATATTATTCAGATAGTTCTCACCAAATCTGTTGCATGTTTATGATGATTTATGATTATTTATGTCCCCATAAATATGTGGCACTTGTAGGTTTCTTTGCTTTTCATACATCCCAAATCAATTGGATGGAGTTTTAATCTGAAAATTGTGCTGCCACTCCATGTTTTCAAGCTTACCATCTTGTTATTTTTTCATAGCTTGGACTTATGTTTTGGGTCATTATCTTGCTGTAGGATGAACCCCTGCCAACTAGGCGCATACCAGAAACGTTCCAAAACTTGAAATTTTTGGGGTAAAAAAACCTCAATGCTTTACTTCATGTTCAGTTTTAGTTTTGTGAATTCCAGCCAATATCAACTTCTACCCATCTAAATGCAAGTGCTAGCATAGAAACACAAATGTTAACAAGGAGCTTGCACTTTCAGAAGCACATTTCTCCTCAGAATGAAACGGCAGTTTGTCATGTTTTATACAGTTAAGATTGTGCAGTAAGATTAAACTCAGGAAGATGCTGTGGTGATGTCTAAAAGACAAATAGACAATGAGTCATGAGTCAGTTACTCAATAGCAAGCTAGGAATACCCAGTGGCCTTGTGTGGCCATGGAGAGAAAAAATAAACACAGCACAGCACGAGCACATGACACAGCATTCCAAACAGCACCAGGGCGCGCACACACACACACACACACACACACACACCAAAAAAGTGCACAACTCCATCTGCTGACTTATTGCTAATATTGCAGTCAGTGTACCAGCTCTCATTGTAAGCCAAGATTAACAATAAAACCTGATTTACAACACAGTGGTAAATGTTTGCTATGTGTTAATGATTACTATAGCAGATTGGGGCAATACTTGGTCATCACTTAACATAAACTGCTAAAAATAACTGTTTTCATTCTTGATCAAGGACAGGCATTAATTGTTCATGTGCACTGGTTTCCAGGAACATGCATGGACTGTAATATAGTCAGTAGTTCTGCTCTGTGGAATAAATGAAATGGGCAAATATGCCTTGAGAGTATGTGTGGGACAGAGAGATGAGAGTGAAATGAAGAGAGAGTGCGAGAGACAATAAACACCCATCCTTTTCTGGCACATTGCCTGGCTAGTACTTTACATAATTTCTCATTATAGTGTAATTTGCAGTGTAAAGGGCATTTTGCATCTGTTAATCAGTGCACTGGAGATTAGAGTTTGTAAACAGGACTTTATGTTTTAAACAGGAACACTAGGGGGCAGTCTCTCCCACAGTTAACAATGTGTAGTTTTCAGAATTATAAACATATTTAAAACAAGGTCATAAATATGAATGCAGAATTGAATACATTTATGTGTCACAGCATGATTATATATGTGTATATATGATAAACATTCAGTTAACACTTTGGATTAAACATGTTATTTGAATAATTTGTTTGATGCATTACAAGTACCAGTTTGTCCAACTAAAGAGTAAATCATGTTATTAATACTGGAATTTTGACTAATATAAAATACTAAAAATGTGATATTGTATTGCAAGTGGTCTGCGGACATAAAATTGTTAATTTGTTACAGTTTGGCTTTTAGAAGATATCAGAAATCAAATCAATCCTAAAAATTCATGATTGCATTACATTCAAATTCATAAATCTTGTTAATTAGTTTCTTGTCTTCCAAAAATATACTATTTTGGATTTATGTTGTTATTATAGGGCGGCACGGTGGCTTAGTGGTTAGCACTTTCGCCTCTCAGCGCTGAGGTCTAGGGTTCGAGTCCACATCTGAGCGGAGTTTCCATGTTCTCCCCGTGTCTGCGTGGGTTTCCTCCGGGGACTCCGGTTTCCTCCCACAGTCCAAAAACATGGAGGTCAGGTGGATTGGGTACTCTAAATTGTCCGTAAGTGTGTGTGCGTGCATATGTGTACACCCAGTGATGGATTGGCGCCCTGTCCTGGGCTTGGTTGAATAGTGTAATGCCCTGCCCTGCACCCAGTGGAGGGGTAGGGGACTAACCACAACCCTGATAAGGATTAAGCAGGTGGAATAATGAATGAATGAATGAATGTTGTTATTATTGTTAAAACCTTTTTTTTAATCAATAAATCAAATTTTTATTTTTAGCTGTAAATCTCATACTAAGCTCAAGATCTTGCCTCATTTCTCCTTTTAGGCTAGTGTTACATCAGCAGCTAGCAAACTAGCAGAGTGAAATGGTAAAAATACATAAATAATATTACATTCAAATACAATACAAAAAAACACACTCTATATTTTTCTACACATTTTGAAGAAAATTAGTGGAAAATAGCTTTTCAGACATTCACACATGTAAAAACATCCCAAAGGGAGTTGAGAGTTGGGGTCAAAGGGTTACACCTGGGCCTAGATGACAAGGTAGTTGACGCTGTTAAACGTCACTGTTACAGAATAAGCATTTTGCAGAAAACCTCAACCCTTTAAACTAAACAATGTGAAAGTGTGTCATTCTTGTTGCTGTCCACTGTTTTTAGATTTGTAGAATGTGAGGAAGCAAGCTAGCATAAAACTAACCGCTAACAAGCTAGCCAGCAATCCATATAAACAATAAAACATGTCAAATGTGGAAACTAAAAGCAATTCAATAATAATAATAAAAAAACATCTTCAGTAGGCAATTGCATCTAACCAAGCACTGGAAACAACTGAACCAAGCCATTAAGTCTGTGAAAATGATTCAACTGAAAGCTCCAACAAGTTAAATCTACAATCAAATATGCTCCAGCCTTAACAATCAACTGCAAACATCATTTGGCTTTTAGAAAAGTATAATACCATGATAAACAGCACATTGTGTAATTACAGGGCATTTCACAGCATTTCATGATGGAAACAGACTGAAAGGAAAAGCTGGAGTTGTTTTTATGACAACTAAGTAACACAAGCTCTTCTGTTCACTGCTGGATATCTCCATCAAAGTTTCCTTTGGGCAACAAACATGCTTGAGGCATAATTTGTACTGACCTACTCTTTTAACACTAGCACTAGCTAGCTTTTGAGTTAAGTAGTACATATGGTTTAATATCCACTGCTGTTTAGACATATCTGAACAGTTTAACATTTGAAACCCATTAATATACACAAAGCTGTATTTCTGTTGGATAAGCTATAACCATAAAAGGCATGAAATGTGCTTCAAACTGCTGAAAAAAATCAACTATTGAAGTTACACAAATAGAAATGGAATAGAAGTATTTCAGTCTTGCAATGAATATGGAATATGTTTCATTCATATAGAAATTACCTCAGCCAAGACACTTTCTTTCACTGTTTACTTGAGTTGTTTAACATCCAGTGATTACAAATGTAAAAAACACATTAATTCAAAGAACAAACCAAAGCTGGAGCACATGCATTTCAAATTCATGACTAAACCAAAACTAGAAAATTATTCTCCTCTTACCAGCACTAACAGCAGCCAGTCACATCCACAGCTTTTCCATCATTAGCCTTGTAGTTAGCTCTGAACTGTAGCCGTTATTGGCAGTGAATGACCACATTTACCTCCCTCTGCCCTGCCCACTGCAGGTCAGGGGCATTCTCACCCTGACGCACTGACACAGAGGCTACTGAGAGGAACTGAGCGTTTCTCTGTCCTGATGAACAGGCAGGCTGGGTGCTGCGTGCTGTTGATGTTGGCTTTGACCACTCAGTCTCTTGCCACACCACATTTTCCATCTCTGACAAACACGCACTGTGGTCCAGTATGGGCCTGCCATGACCATGAGTCAAAAAGAAATACAGCACTGAGGGAAACATAGTTATGGTCTAGACGGAAGAGTGGTTTTCCAGCAGGGTTTGGAGATCAGAATAGTGGAAAAAAGCTGTACTACTCAAAGGTTTGTTTTCAATAATATTAAACCAATTTTGTTATAGATAAATGTAGAAAATGTTTTTGGATTGTTATTTATACAGGACATTTTAATGTTGGGGAACATGGGCTCAGTAGAGGAAATCTACACAGAAATAAAAAATAATATTGGTAAATGGTAATAATAAATATGTTCATTTTTCAAAATATTGCAGATTTCAATTATCCTGTATACTGGAGTAACAGTCCATGCTCCTAACAAAAGTTATGTGCACTAAAACTTTCCTCAGCTTATAACAATAGTGGACATATTTTGATAAGCCTATGTTTCGAAAAGTTCTTTAAAGAACCATTTTCAAGTGGTTTTCATGCTATAATCCCTCAAAGAACCCTTTAGTAAATTTCAAATCTTTGGGAGAAAGCTGTAAATTTTTAGTTTTACAGTCCAGAATGATGAACAATATAAATTATTACATAATATGTCATTTACTTGTTAAGCAGTAAAAAATCTTTTACACTCAAGTTCATATCCAGAATGCTTCATGTTTCAAAAGAAGTGTACAAATCTTAAAGAAAATAACTTTAAAAAAATCATTAACATGTAAGTACAGTACATAATTTTGCTGTTAACAACTACTACTCACTTTAATCATATTATATTTTTATATTATTGCTATGGACACTTAGAATACTGTATGTTACAATAAGAATTTGGTCTTATGTCAGTTTTTTACACTATACATTAGTGCCAATGCTGTTATACTCTTTGTTTACAGTATAACAGCTAGATTATATTATTTACAATCTACAACTATAGACAGAACAACACTGCACAGTAGATTTTATTCAAAACATCAATTATCAACAGATTTTCGCACAATGTAGAAGAGATCTGCTGAGCTCACATTAAGCAGAAAGCTCTCTCTAGCTCAATCAAGCATATTAATGTACAAGTATTTTACAATTCTTTACAGTACACACACTAAAACTGCTCATATTGAAGCTGCACTTATTCATATTTATCATTATATCCAATATAATGTGTACAGTACAGTCTACTATTCCTTCTATATGATAAAACCTTTGACTTAAAAAAAATGGAACATTCAAAAAGTAAACACATTATATGGTTAACAAGCTTCCATAAGCACAGGAAATATATGCTTTCTGGCCCAAGCTATGGAAAATCCTGACCTCAGTGTCACTCCTGCTGTAGCCAAAGGAATTTTCCCCAATGATCCAGACTCTTAAATCTCTATCAGTTTTCTTCAGGTCTTGCTGTGCAGTAAGACTGCCATTTCAATCAACTTTAAAACACCAGAAACAACCACTCAACTTCAGAAACCTCAAACAGCTACTCAAGGGCAAAGACAGACAGTCAGCTCCTAATACTGCTGAAGTAGATCCTTTTTTTCACATGACCACACTTTCCTACTTTCCTATATTTTCAGTACAGTGCAGTTTTGCAAAGCAAAAAAACACTTTAATGTTTTTTTTCTGGAGAAAGTGCAGCGTCAGCCTTTCAAACGTTTGTTGAAGGAAATCCTGCCCTGATGGTACTCAGCTACTCTTTCCCTGAAAACAACAAAATCTGATTAACAACAATCAGCAATATATCAGAGAAACATGAAACAGAAGCAAATCACTAATATGACAATTAAAAAAGGGTTCACTAAATATCATATTTATACAATTTTCCAGTCGATATGCCATGACACGTCTGACATCCCAGTTTGGTCTTTTTAGTTTAGAACTGCTAGAAGAAAAAAAAAACTTGAGAGGGTTTGAATTTAGTTTAAGAGTTAAGAGACGTTTAGATGATGTTAAGATAAAAACAACTGAGCTATTTAGGTGTTTTCCAATTCATATTAAAGTCAAATAAACAGTATTAAAATGTGCCAGTTTTATATTGCAGTAACAAAGTCTGTATATGCCAACTTTTTTATTTGATTAATTGGAAATGTGTGGCATCAATTAATGAAAGTCTTAATATACTTACAATATTGAAATGTTAATATCTGAATATTACACCTACAATGAACACATTTAACTGATATAACTGAGACAATAATATTCAGTTATTAATATTAATATTTACTACTCAATATCTACGATGAATAACATTAACAGTAACCATTGTGAATTATTCAGTAATTCTATGACTTTACCATGAATTATGTAGGAACTACTACTAATTATTCAGTAAATACTGTGAATTATTCAGTATCTATGATTAATTATTCAGTATGTATTATTAAAAATTCAGTATCTGCCAAAGACAAGAATGGCCATGGGCATGTTGGTGATGGTCAAATTGACAAAGATGTGGAAAAGCAAGTCAATTAGCACCAACACCAAACTAAGACTGAATCAAACCACAACCACGATTAACTGAACGAAAAGGTGTAGAAACAGTTAAACTGGTAGTGGTTGTACGGGTACCGGTAAGAACAGAAACCGTCTATGACTTAAAAATTATTATGTATGACTTATTAATTAGTATCTA
>BRDA01061670.1:0-29312 GCA_036984385.1 Crenuchus spilurus | reverse complement strand
AAGACATATTCAGGCTTTTGAGAACAATTGCATCAGGAAGTTGCTGAAGATCTCATGGATGATGATGATGACCACTGAGCAAGTCTATGAGATGGCTAGAACTCAAAAGGAGTTACTGATGCACATTAAATCCCGCAAGTTACGTTACTTCGGTCATGTGATGAGGCAGCACATGAGAGCATTGAAGGAAGTGTTATGACTGGACTTGTGGAGGGAGTATGAAGACGTGGAAGACCAAGAATAACCTGGATGGATAACATCAAGACATGGACTGGATTATCAGGTGCTAGCCTGCTACAAGCAACCAGAGACAGATGGCATTGGAGAGAAGTGACTCGTCTATACAGCTTACCATCGTGAAGCGATGACGGCGTGTGACATGACATGACATGACATGTATCTGCCAATAATCATTCACGATCTATATTGAGTGTTAAACTATGAAGGCAGGAGGGTAGAAATGCAGACATAAATGCAGATAAGGTGAAATCTTTAATAAAGTGGTTAATACAGACAAACGTGGCACAAGCGTACACAAAAGACATGAAGGGCTGACTGGGAAAATGACCAGCAACAAGACTGAGAAACATAATGGTATATAAAGAGAACCTAATTAACACAAGAAAGCTGGGAACAGGTGAGGACACTAACGAGGTAGGCATTACAGAGGAGGACAAGGGCGGAGACATAACTACACATACACATGGGCAGCCTCACACGGAGTTATTCAAAATGTTCTATGAAAGTTCTCAGAAGGATCCGTAGAGATTAAAGGGTCAAATCCCTAATTTTTATAACATACCTGTGTGCTGAACATTGTTGTTATCTTTGCTTTCAGCTTCTGTGCCCCAAATGCATCAAATTAAAAGTAACTGTAAATCTGATCTGTTAAACTTAGATCAGTGCCAAAAGACACTAAACCCCCGACCTCCTGTTCTTGCAAAATGCATAAAAAACTTCATATCACAGGCTGTGATTTGCAGCTAGACCTACATTCTGGCCTCTCATAGTGATCTACTATAAGGTCACATAACTGTAGTTAATAGTCCTGTAGGGAACTTGTATTCTTGGGCTAGAGCCAGGCTTTGACAGGAATGAGTCATGTTTGTGCTGAGAAATGGGTTCTTGACTACAAGATTGAGAAAGGCTGAGTAGGCGAATTCCATTCATGCTTCAGCAGGAGCAGGAGTGAAGCGGAACCTCAGTCAGCACACTCACCCTCATGTTTCAGACACAGGTTATCATGCACAAAGGAAACGTCAGAAACTAGACTATGTCCGTTCCAATTACATACCTCTAAAATAACCCAACCAAAAGTTGAACCAATGGCACTCTCTGGAAAATGTATCAGAAACTCCTCTCTTGTAGTTCCACCTTACTGGTGTAGATATTAGTCATTCTCTAGTCCTTCATCAATGGTCAGTTTCTGACCACTGCTCTTGTGTGGATATTTTTGGATAGTGGACCACTCTCCATCTAGCAAAGATGCTGACATGCCATCCGCACACATACTACCATGTCAAGTTCAATGTACCTAAATATGAACTACTGCATGATGAATTATTATGAAACTTATGTAAACCGTAATGACAAAAAATTATGGATTATTTCAATTTTACATTTAAAATTTAAAATGAATGTATCATTTTCCCTGTGCTCTTTGGGAGCTTTTGTGATTTGTGAAACATTAGATAATCTCTAATGTACCATGTATTGATGACGTGAAACAAAGCAGCCAATAAGAAACTAATTTTCTTGAATTAACATTAAGTGAATGTCTAAAATATCAGTGAATGACTAAAATGAATGGTAAAAGTGGCAGATTCATTCATTCATTATCACACCCGCTTAATCCTTATCAGGGTCGCGGTTAGTCCCCTACCCCCTCACTGGGCGCAGGGCAGGGCATTACATTAGTCAAGTAAGCCCAGGACAGGGCACCAGTCCATCGCTGGGTGACACACACACGGACAATTTTTAGAGTACCCAATCCACCTGACCTCCATGTTTTTGGACTGTGGGAGGAAATTCCTGGAGGAAACCCACGCAGACACGGGGAGAACATGGAAACTCCGCTCAGATGGGGAATCAAACCCAAGACCCCAGTGCTGAGAGGCGAACGTGCTAACCACTAAGCCACTGTGCCGCCAAGTGGAAGATTGTATGATAGATCATTCCCAGAATTGATAAACCATTTAGTGGTCATATATTTCACAAAAGTACAAAAGTAAAGTAGAAGACGAGATGGCTGCAACAAACTTTATTTCTAAGACCCTACACATGCCCAGTTAAACACTCTTTTTAACAGGAGCAGAGACAACTTCTTGCTGCAGTTATTCAAAAAATACTTGTTTTGAGGTAATTTTTGTTTGAATCAATCAAGACTTCTGTTATTAACTTGACAGTAAGTGTGTGCCATGGTTACTGTGTCTAGGCAGAAATTGATTAATTGAATGGAAATGGTCACAATGAGCAAAACCATAGAGTCGCATTTTTAGTTCAGCAAAATAATTATTTGCATTTTTATACATGTATGTATGCATACAATAAACATATGTTTAGTGAAAGTTTGTTGCATTGCAAATTGTTGTGCCTCATTCAAATACAGATATAGTAAACAGTATTTGTAACTTCTGCACATTCACTCAAGGTAGGCCTACGTGTATGCATAAACAAACTACCGGCAGTAACGTCATTGTATAACTATTCTAAAATAAATAAGTAAAACTATAAGATTATCATAAAACAATGCATATTTCAAATATTGGGCTTATTGAATAATATTATATTTTGTCACAGTGTCTCCTTTGTGGAGAGTCTGGTCATGCACCCATGTTCCCTCACTCTGGGCTCCACCTCCTGAAAGGTGACTTCCTGGATGGCCACTGGCTGATAATAGTGTCACTCACTCCTCAGTGGATATCTTGTAGGATTCTCTAATAAACCTGCTTTGCAAATACAGCCTGGCTTAACCCTGTCCACATTACAATAATACAAATGTACTATTAATGTCACTGATCTGTGTTGCAGCTTTAACCAGGATTGGAATCAACTGCAACATTGCAACATCTGACTTCTTCCATTGAAATAAATATTGTAAATGATGTAACAAATGAAATAATCTTTTATTCATAATTAGCAGGTAGGCGTATGCTTAATCTATACAACTTGGTAGGTTTTGTAATTATTAGAAATGTAAAAAGCATTGCAACCATCCCCAGTCTACCCCTACTATTATTCTGACCTTTATTGTATACTGTGATCATAAACTCTACAGCATTTTTCAGATGAAATAACCAGAATGGTCCAGTACCCAAATAAATCTGGTCAACAGTGATCTTGTAGTCAGATGTAGTGATTGTTAAGCTGTGCATTAACAGATGCTACAGTGTGTAATTGTACACCTTTAGTGAAAATGATGTGTTTCTATTAAAGTGGCTGTAATTCATTCATTCATTCATCCAACCAAAAAAATCATTCTTTTATTTACTGATGTTCATTATATTTTTTGTGGCATAGTGACAATGTTATATTCTGCTGGACGTCATGTCTAGTTCTTTTCCTGAGTCAACACAATACTGGTCTGTTGTAAAGGTGGTGCATGGGGGTGAAATTATAACCCACTACACCACTGCTGCTCCTCACACCTAGACATTTAGCACTGGAGGACTATTCACCTCTCTACACACACAGACTATATTGTCCTGGACAATTCACTAGTCATGTACTGAGCTACTGCTATTGACTATCCTGTCACACAGACTACAGAGTAGTTTTTGTCAGCATGTGATGAACCAACTATATAGCAACCCTTAGAAAAATACTATTGTACTACCCTCATAGTAGAGTCCAAAAAGGCATTGTTCATTTTTACAATTGGTACATTGGTACATGTTCACTATTGGTTTTACAGAACACTGTTTTTTATAGTACCATGATGGCAGATGGTAATGTTTCATAAGGGAAATAAGCAAGAAAACAGTAGAAAAGGTGCAATTGAGTAAGGAGGATACATAAAATTATAATTAAATCTCATCAGTCTGAGAAATAATTTCAACATCATAACCTGGGCAAGAATAGCAACAATATTCCATGCTCTGCAGCACAGATTCTCTATCCTGGTCCTGGAGGAGCACTGTCTTGCACAATTTAGACATTCCTCTGCTCCTAACATACCTGGAGCAACTAATGAGATAATTAAGAAGCTTTTCCTGAACTGAATTGGGTGTGTTAGAGTGTGGAGAGTATTATAACAGCAGGGCAGTGAAATTATTGGGTTAGGATAGAGAACCACAGTTGTACAGCAAAGCATTTAAAGCAACAAAATACATTGTCAACTCAGTATATGGGTGAAGAAAGGTTCTTGTCAATGTGTCAATCTTGTCAACTTGTCAAAAGGTTCTTGTCAACTCAAATCACGTCCAAAACATTCCTACATCCCATGATGCACAAAATATGTAGTAAAGGTCTGGTGGTGCGTAAACAGCTTTACTAAAGCTCATAAACTCACTGTCAACAGCTAATGGGAGACAGCAAACCTTTGCAAGCTGAAAGGTAGTCTATGTATACACAATTTCTATTGATTGGCTAACACATCGAATATAATTCCATAATACACAATTTTTTATTTACGTTAATTAAGGTATGAGAATGTGTGTTAATCTATTAATAATTGTATTTATAAAATAACATTTGTGTATACTTTTAATGTACATTAAAAATACATTATTATTGTACATTAATACATTATTAACACAAAATAACATGTACTTTTGCCTATGGGTACTCAAACGTTTTAATATATAAGGCAATGCATCACTTTTTGTATTAGTTACACAGTTAGCTGCTGTTTAATTAAATAACCACATTTTGTCAAGCTAGGCTTCATCTACTGGTGACACAATGTTACACAAGGACACAATATCTCTCACTATGTTGATATGAAGTGTGGATTGTTATTTGTGGTGAAAGACACTACACAATGTGGCTCTACTCCTCCCAGTCTCTGTGTTCTTTGGCCCAGTGGATGCTCCCTCAGGCCTCACTAATAACACACAGAACAGGGACGCAACCCCAGGGGGGAAACAGTCCATAAGCAACACGAGCAGGCAGCAGGGTGGGACGGAGGGCAGGATGTGTGCTTTTCCACTGAAGGGCACACACTCAGTTAGTCACATGAATTACATAAGGTCTTTAGAATGGACTAAAATGCACTGCAGAAAAAAAGCACTTCAGACTTACTCGATTCAACGCTGTACATATATAAATAAAAACATTTGTTTCAGGTTTTCAGGTTTAGGAGAACACTAAATATATATTAGTGCATATGTAAAAACATCATGAGAATATCATGAAAAAGTGCATATGTAATGTATAATTTAAGGTAAACTGTCATATATTTTATATTCATTAAACATAAAGTGACACATTTCAAGTCTTTTCTTGTTTTAATGTTGATACTGGTTGTTGTAATATTCTAATAATTTGAGATTCTGGATTTCATGAGCTAAACCAAACTAATCAACAGTAAAACAAAACAACAAAAAAGGTTCGAATGACATTGACATTTACATGTACTGAATATGAAATATATGCCAGTTTAACTTTTTGGATTAAACTCTAATTAAATGTTTAGATTTTTTTATGTAGCACAGTATACAAACATAATATTGAATGTGCAATAACTTTTGCATAGGTCATATTTCATGTTTTATTTTTTCCAAACATGCAAAAAATAAAACTAAGTGTGCTTTAAAATACACTGACATATGTCTTGTATATAAAATGTGTTTTCATAGTCACTTTCAATCAGTTAAAACAATTACGTTTAATGCTGAAAAACTCTTCATGTGGTGAAGTAGAGCGAGGAAATAACATGGAACATTACAAAAAGGTGAAATGCAAATTACTCCAATCAATGTAACATGCTGGAGTGCCTCAGAAATTAGATATTTGGCTGCTCTGAATTACTGCTGTCATTTTCACTGTGATAAGGGTTCCTCTCATGCTCAACCACTTCAAACTCACTGTAGGGCTAATATTACTCAGAGCTGTGAATGCCATTAAACCATTTCTACAACACTTTCATACTTTGCAAAAAAACAGCAATGACATCAGACTCAGGAAGAATTTTTGAGAATTTTTATTACTCAAAAAATGTTTGCCCACACCAACAGCATTTTTTGAAATCTTATTTCCATACAAGAACTCAAAAATGATTCAGAAACTTGAACATACAAGTCCAATAGGTTTGACAAGGGAATGGCCCAAGAAGGAATGAGGAGCATGTTATTGTAAAAAATATAAAGCATCAAGCACTGAGATTTTCTAACAGTGTGATGGTAGAATTTACATATGGGTTTGTTTATGCTGTTATTGTGATGCTACTATCTCTGATATGCCAATACACTCCTGAGAAGAGATGAGAAGTTTTTTAACATTTCTTCTTGTGAAAATAAAGTATACTTAAGTCATGCTAATCTTGTGTTGGAACCACTAATTTGTACTAAATGACCACTAAAGTGTAATTAAAATAATTTTAAGTCAGTTATAGACAGCTGTAGCATTACTAGTGTTTAAACTTAGAGTGAACTCTGTCTTCAAGTTGAATTAACAAATTAACTGTTAAATTTATAATATAAAGTTGCCTTCAAAATGTTAAATTGGGTTGATTTTATTTGTTTTACTGTGTACAGTGTAGTGAAAAGTGAAATGTTATCGTTACATTCAGTTATAAATGTTTATAGCCAAGTATATTAACAGCCCAGTTGTGTTCTCAACACTTTTCAGAGTTTGTACAGACCAATACAAAAATGGTCTGTCTATCTCTTCCATACTAAAGGATAAAAAAAAAAATCCCCCATAAAAACACATTTGGGAAAACCTCAGTTTGCAGTAACTGAAAATGATGTTTTTGTGAAGCCAGAGATAAAAAGCTACATTTTCAAAAATATATTTCCATATTTCATAGGTTTTCAAAAAAGGGGGTCCACATTTCCCAGGTCTATCTGCAAAATGTTCCTGATGGCAAGCTTCATTCTGGGGGTGGGGGTTGCCCATTCACTATACATTAATTTGATTTTAAAAGGTAATCTGACATAGTTATATTCATTATAAATTGACAGTTCAATCCAAATTTTGTTTTGCTATTGATCAGTATGGCTTATAGATCATGAAACCTAGAAATCTAGAATCTAAAATTATTAGAATTTTTAATTTCAAGAATGAAAAACATATTTAATATTTAGTAACTTACAGTATCAACATTAAAACAAACAAAAAAGACATGTCAGATGTACATACATACTTTACATGTAACAAATATAAAATATAGAGCAGTTTATCTTTCTTTTTTTATCAGTTTATCAGTTATAACATTTTAAATTAAATCATGAACATAAATAAACATGAATGAACGTGCCCTTTAGCCCTTTACTACTCTACAGAGTAAAGCACTACTTTTTACTGCACTACTACAGTTCTTTTTTAAACAATTTCTGAAATTCTAGAAAAACAGCAAATCCACATACCACTGGCATGCAGTCAGAAAATTTGTATTTCATATTCTATATGTTGTACAATATGCATGGAATTTCTTCTTGAAGTGTTTTTGTGTTAGGTATCGTCTCTGCTGAGCTGGTATACTTATGTGGCTATTTTTGAGTTCTTGTGTGAACAGAGATATTTTCAAAACACTGCAAGTGTTTTCTTGAAAACAGAGAAAAAAATATCTGAATATGTATAGATGAGGCCTTAATGTAGAGCAATAATTATTGAATAAAACATTTCCATGCTTGCAAAAGGATGATGAAACACAAGCTACACTGAATGCAAGAGCTTTTAAACTCTGCATCCTCATGTATTATATACAGAGAATTTGCACTGTGCAAAGAACAAAGTGAGCCAGGCATGCTAGTGAACCAATCAAAGAGCTTGATCAAACAGGAGAGCCTCATTAACTGCAAAAAATGCAAAATAACCACTGTGCTTCTCAGCCAGGCAGCAGATTAAAGTACAAACTACACTGCAAAAAAAAACCCGTTAAATTTACGGTAAAAAACTGGCAGGTGTGGTTACCAGAATTTTACCGTCAAATATACGGTCAGACTGTATGATAAATTACAGTATGCATGTTCAACAACCGTGAATTTTACGTTCAAGAACCATTTTTTTCACAAATTACTACTGTAAAAAACACAGATATACGTTGTAAAAAATGCACTGTATTTACAGTAAAAACTAACTTCATTGACAGAATTTCACTGTAAAATATACGGCCCTCACTGGGCAGGGCATTACACTATTCAACTAAGCCCAGGACAGGGCGCCAGCAGTCCATCACTGGGTGAACACAATATATATATATATATATATATATATATATATATATATATATATAGAGAGAGAGAGAGAGAGAGCAGCCAATTCACCTGGCCTCTATGTTTTTGGACTGTGGGAGGAAACCGAGGAGACCCTGGAGGAAACCCACGCAGACAGGGGGATAACATGGAAATTCCGCTCAGATGCGGACTCAAACCCAAGACCTCAGCGCTGAGAGGTGAACGTGCTAACCACTAAGCCACCGTGCCGCCCTTTTACCATGCAATTAAAATAAAATACTATATGAAAACCTATTTTGTTTGTCATGCCATGATAGTGTTTTATTGTACAAGTAATGCATTAATAAGTATGTTATTTAAAATAATTATTTATAGTATATAAATTTTTTACAACGTATATCTGTGTTTTTACAGTAGTAATTTTTGAAAAAAATGGTTCTTGAACGTAAAATTCACGGTTGTCGAACATGCATACTGTAATTTATCATACAGTCTGACCGTATATTTTACAGTAAAATTCTGGCAACCACAGCTGCCAGTTTTTTACCGTAAATTTAACGTTTTTGTTTTTTACAGTGCATGTACAAGATCACTGTATTTTTTACGGTGAAAAAATGGCAACCACAGCTGCCAGTTTTTCACCGTAAATTTGACAAGATTTTTTTACAGTCTATGTACACCAATCAGTTTCCCCCAAAATCCCAAGTAATGATTGATCATGAAATGTACCCTTTCATTGCAAAGTAAATTTTCCAAGCAAATGTTTTCAATTTGATCATGCATGAAATAGTTTCACTGTTAACTGGGTTAGGAAATCAGGTTACTTTATTTTTATAATGTCAACATAATGATCCATACATATAAGTGACAAAATGCATTATTTACAGAAATTGAATGCAAAAATTATGGTTTTTACTGGTATATGCATATTACGGAATATATTTGTTATAAACACAGTGCACGTATATGTTACATTGAAATCCTGTATTATTTGCGGGAAAAATATGTAAAAATTAGTGTTTTGGCTGGTGTTTTTATTTACGCCATTTCACCGTTAAATAAACTGTGTTTAACCTATTTTCCATTTACGGTGGTAAACTGTCATGGTTTGACAGTTTTTCACCGTAAAATCTACGGACATTTTTTACAGTGTATAATGCATAGGAGTCTGGAGTTACTGTTGTCAAACATCTTTTCTATTAATAAATAATTCTATAAATACACATGTGACCTTTCCACTGCTGTCCCTGGCCTCGCCTCTGCCCTGTCACATGCTCTGTTTACATTTCCCCATGTCTTGTTTTGTCTCCAGGTGCATTTGTGTTTACACCCATGTCATTCATGTCCCCGCCCTTGTCATGTTGTCATGCCCTCATTAGAGTCACCACCTGCCTTGTATTAGCTCACAACCCTGCCATGTCATTTCATGTTAATCATTGTTTCTATAAAAGCCTTCACAGTGTTTCAGTCCTCGTCCGTCATTGTATATGTCTCCATGGCCAAGCCACAGTGTTTTGTGTTCACAGTTTGTAAATAAAAGCCATGTTTTTGACACTACCGCTGCACTCTGTCTCCTCCTGCCACAGCAAATGTGACAACATAATTATAGAATTATATGCATTATAATAATGAATTTAATTTGCATTCACTTTACATTGTATAGCAACAGATTTGAGGGTGAGTCATGTATCAGCTTTTTATAACCATGATAAAATGATTTTACAAAACATCAGATTCAAATCAGGCACTGGTAACTCAGCCCCACTTTTCACCCCACTACGATCATCCTGTTGTCTCCTAAAGTACAGCAAATCATAACTTAACATAAATCAATATCACAATATCAAGATGTGTGTTTTTATGCATACAAACGTGCATGTGTGTAAGCAGCCTCACTGTACATTATCAGTAGTGGATGTCAGCATTGCTTACAGGTCCCATGTTCGTGCATCCCTAGTGTAAACCAGGCCTAGTAAGGTTAAGCAACAGATTCTTTCATCTGGCAGAAGTGCCCTGGAGACACCAGTACCAGGGATTTCAGAAGCTGTGCAGATAAGGATGAGTTCCTGCTGAACGTGGAGCCAGCTGTGAGAGCCCCCCTGTTACTCTCAGAGCTTTTCATTTGTGCTAATGGCAGGGCCACAGAGGCCATCCACTCTGTAAACAGCATCAATTAGTTGAGGTCAGCAGTTCCACATGAGAGACACAGAGGGAAAGAAAGAAAAAGAGAGAGAGAGAGAGAGCGCAAGAACGACTCTGCTCTGAAACCCACAAGCAGTTCAGAAGATCAATGCATCTTCATTAGGCCAATGCTGCTGAATGGACAGTGTACTGATTGATTAGATGCAAGAGAAGGAAGCTTCTAATGAATTTGGTCAAACAAAGGGAGCTGTTTGACTGTAAATATGTTGAACAAAATTGCACTTGCATTATACTGAGGTTATAGATGCCAACTGTATGTTGTGAAATAAGAAAGGATTCCAGGTTTTTAAGGTCTGTTTGCAATCCAAGAGCACTGCCAACTACATAACTGAATGCAATGTATGATTAATTCTATTACTAATAGTTAAATATGACTTTTAAGGACATATTTTTGGATGCAGTTTTAAACAGGATTATTAAAGGCTTGTTTGGGTGTATCCATGTAAATAAGGACTGCAGATGTCAACAAGGGCTGCTTAAAATCCAACCTCTGAAATCTATGAAATGGGCTAACAGTAAACAATCTTTAGGCGTATGTTGCTGTTTTAATATTTTAGTTGTGCAACATACTTTTGGCAACACAGTTTTAAGTGAGTGATGATTTAGGCATACAGTTAGCAACATGCTGACCTGCAGTGGTAAGCTTTCATTATTTGCTAGCCTCTTAGCTCCAGCACATAACTAAAGAAGCAAAATTCACAAAGCAAGCATGTCTTGACTGATCAACTATATTTTGGGATAAGGAGGAAATTTGAGTAAAGACAGCATCACCAAGATATGAAGAAAAGCATTCAGTGCCACATCAAAGAAATAGAACATTGTGAAATAATTTTATATTTTATATTCATTACCCATACATGTAAAATTATTTTTTAAGCCTTTGCTGCTTTACTATTGATCTGTATGACTTATAGCTCATTAAAATCAGAAACCCAGAATCTCAAATTATTAGAATTTTTAATTACTGCTCAAAGAGTATCTAAATTAAAACAAAAATGGTTGTAAATTTCTCTTTACATGAAATTAATATAAAATATATGACAGTTTAACTTTCTGAACTAAATTACAAGCCCAAATTAAGTTTTTCGTGATATTCTCATTTTTGGAGATGCAATAGTATAGGACATATAGAAAAAAATAAATTAAAAAATCCCACTTTTGGTTTACTATTAGAAAATGTTTTGTAATGCATCCCTGAAAATATTTCAGAAAACAATCACATATGACATCATCAAATTTCTTTTATATTCCCAAAATAAATTAATGTGTAGTAAATACATTTCTTGTTAGAACCAGAGAGATTACCCAAACTTAAGGCTTGTTTAATGCATTATGTATAAAAAACTATAGCAGCCATTACCTGTTACTTACATTAGCCTCATATAAGCAAACAAATGGGTAAAAATTAAATTTTTCTTCAAACAACAACCTTTCAAGGAATACCATCAACATCTCAGTGTCACTGGAGGCACCTGCAGTAGGATCCAAATATCTACCCAGTATACATAAAAACTCCCTACCTGTCTCCATCAGAGCCTACTGTGAAGAGCTAGAGAGGAAGCATCTTCTGTTGGCCAGGAAAGTTGAAAATGAGCCTTCGAAAGGAGAGAAGGTTCTATTTCACATTGAACAGAAGTGACCGACAGTCTGACGGACTGACCACTCAGCTTATTGCCAAGTCAGTGAATGAGACTCTCCATCTCTCTCTCTCCCTCTCTCTCTCTCTCTCTCTCTCAAGCCTATTGCCTTTGTGTGCTATAAAACGCCCTCATCTCATTTCACTCTCTTTCCCCTATAGCTGTTCAGTCTACAATTCATTACACCACACTTCTCATTAATCATTTTCCTTCTCTCACTCCTCCACCTTGCATTTCATTCCTTCTCTGCACTCATTGCCAGTTCATCTTAAAAAGAAAAGCTGCCAATAAAACGATTCTTTGGAGAGATGCAACAGAACAACCTCTTTAGTTCCACAAACAACCTTTCAACAGAGCAAACCACACAGTACACAAGATGAGTGAGTGTGAAGAACACTTTTAAAAGTTAAAATGATGCCATTACTTTACTTTTACTAAAACTGAGAACCCACTGAGAATTTATTACAGGATACTGTAAAGATCTGCTCACTGGAGTCACTTAACCATTTAAAACTTTTCTTCTGTAACCACCTTCATTCAGTCTGCACCTGTTTTATCTGATTTGGTTATTCTTTATTGGACTCTGCTTGTTCAATCATTTTCTAATTCTTATTTTAGTTTCAGTTTTTATTTTAAAACTAATTTTGATATCATAAATCTATTTTATGTGATGTTTTTACAAAATTGTAGCTTATGTTTATCTAACAGTCTCATTGGCTTTAATGACATTTTTTATGTTAGTCTTCCATCTGTTTGATTGTTTTTGGCTTAACATTTTAAGTTAAATATTTATTTTACTTTTATTGATTCTGATTTATGCACTTCAGGCTCTTGCTTTAGTGCTTGGCTACATTGTAAATTAGGGCTTCCCTTAACAAAAAAAAAAAGTATACGTTGAGTACGTTACTAAGTATACTTAAGTATAATAAAAGTATTTCCCCAAGTGTACTTTTATTTAGCAAGTACACTTCAGGTATACTTACTTGGGACTAAATTGGCCCACTTTAAGTTCAAGTACATAAAACATAAACTGGGAGGATACTCTGTAATTAGAGTAAAATTATAAAATTAGAGAGTATCCTTCCAGTTTACTTTTTATGTACTTGAACTTAAAGTGGGCCAATTTAGTCCCAAGTAAGTATACTTGTAGTGAACTTGCTAAATAAAAGTACACTTGGGGAAATACTTTTATTATACTTAAGTATACTTAGTAACGTACTCGACGTATACTTTTTTTGGGGGGAAGGGTTTCCTCAGTGTACTCAGGGTTTAAATAATGATAGATGGAAAAGTGGGTAGATTGCCCGACAGGCTAACACACAGACACTGAAACAGACAAACTGACTTACTGACTGACTGACTGACAGACAGACAAACTAAATTATATACTGACTCGCAGACAGTCATACAGACTTAATGAGTGACAGAAAGACAGACTAAATGTTTGACTAACTGACAGACAGAGAGACAGACAGACTTACTGACTGACTGATTTACTGACAGACACTGACTGAGAGACCGACTGACTGAATTGCTGACTGATTTACTGACAGACACACTGACTGAGAGATGCACTTACTTTCTGACTGACTGACAGACAGACTGACTTATTGACAGACTGACAGACCCACTGACTGAGAGACACACTGACTGACTTACTGACAGACCAACTGACTGAATGATGTACTGATTGAAAGTGTTTGTATTGAGTTTTGTTACATATTTTTTCATATATATGCTGTATATGGTCCCTATAAGAGTATCTGCTACAAGCAGGTAAATATAATATTTAAAGAATAATATACAAATAGTATTCAAAAATTCCATAAATGTTTGTGAAGTAAAACATTCTTAACAGTCATATTAATATGTATTACTATGAAATGTTATATTATTATTGAGCTTGTACAAGAAGTGATTCATTCCTGACTGTTGATTTACTGATTTATCTTCGTGCTTTTCATATTTTTTTATTTCCAGCTGACCTACAGAATGAACAGATGTTGCCATTCCACTGATCAGAAGACATCAGCTGTTTTATTCCCGCAGTCTCTTGTACAAGCTCATCATTCATGCCCTTCTTGATTTGAAGCTGCACATTAATACCTGATTATATAAACAAATATTGACATGAGTTCATATGTGTGTATAGTAATCATATCCTAACCCAATCCTGATATTCTGGTAGTCTGATAGTCAGGAAAGTTCAGAGCTTGTGGGTAAAACATCAACCAGCTCACGAAGACACACATCACTACACTGCACATGAAAGAGCTCATTCATGTGAATGAAATCAACACATCCAACGCAAGGCAACAGTCACAATCAGATCCAGAAACATCTTTGCAGGAAATTCCGAATCCTGTGTTTTTCCTGCCTGTCCACCTTCTGTCCACTCAGCTTCCTTTCCATGAAAGAGGGATGTTCTCTCATTCATCCCAAACAGCAAACACCAAAACTGTGACAAGTTGTAAGCAGCTGGAGAAGGACACAGGGGAAACTGCTGATCTGTCTAATTCACGTTCTCACAAACAAGACATTTCCGCATAATGATGTGTTTATTTATGTACACATTTACAGGAATGTTTCTATGACAAATCAAGTTAATTTTTCACTTACACACATATAATCCATCAACTGGAGTCCAAATTGTGCTTGCCTAATTTTGTGCTAACAAACACAAAAATTCATTAGTCACCGAAATACAGGGGTTGGACAATGAAACTGAAACAGCTGTCATGTTAGTGTGGGAGGTTTCATGGCTAAATTGAACCAGTCTGGTGGCCAATTTTCATTAATGTCACATTGCACCAGTAAGAGCAGAGTGTGAAGGTTCAGTTAGCAGGTAAGAGCACAGTTATATAGTATATTACAATGCACACAACATTATGGTGACATACCAGAGTTCAAAAGAGGACAAATTGTTGGTGCACGCCTTGTTGGTGCATCTGTGACCAAGACAGCAAGTCTTTGTATCTAAATATTATTGAGCCACTTTGGGGTGTTTAGAAGGAGCGAGTCAGGAAACGGTTTCCTCCACCAGCATCATGTAGTGACCTGACCACTATCCTGCAAGAAGAATGGCTTAAAGTCCCTCTGACCACTGTGCAGGACTTGTATATGTCATTTCCAAGACGAATTGACACTGTATTGGCTGCAAAAGGAGGCCTTACCCCATACTAATCAAATATTGTGATCTAAAACCAGTTTCATTGTCCAACCCCTGTAGCTCAATGCCAAATAGCATGTAAGAACACTTCACTAAAACATCTGTCAACTTAAAAAATAAGGACTAACAGACTTGTAGTTTAGGACATTATGACTAACTAACAAGTATAAAACATCAACTCTCTATGTAGCTGAAAACCTCAAGATCTGGCATCCTGATCTAGAATCTATGGTCCATGACCATCAAAATAAGAAAAAATTACAAGACTGCTTTGTAAACTGCACACTGACTATTCCTTGAGACCTTAACTAAAATCTGGTTTGCATCACAAGGTTTGGTTATGCATTTTTTAGGTGGCTATTGAGTTCTAGTGTTAGCAACAATAGCCTTGCAGCTCAAATTTTAAACTAAGCTAGACATGATGTCCAAGATTCAGAACAATACAAGTCATTCTCCATGTGATTTTAATAACTACTCAACAAACTATAATCCAGCTCCTTTATTACTTTTACTCAGTGTCTATGGCAGCCAATTATCTGAGAACATAAAGAGAGTGAGAGGATGCCAGAACTCTCTACAGGGGTTGAAGAAGAGGAGCCATCAGGAGGCCTAACTAAAGTGAATTAGAGCTTATTTACACAGCCAAAGCACACAGCTGCCCCCCCCCCCCTCCACTGTAAGTTTCTACATGCATCTGCAGATGAGTCCATATCATGTTCTCTCTGGTCTGTAGCAGAGGTACAGGCTTAGCAGAACTCAGCTGGAGTTAAGAAGCGCTCCATGATCTGTACATTGAGAACATCTGGCCACAGTGCTGAACACATCACACCAGCTGAGATGTGTGAACACACCAGATATACATAACAGTTCAATCCGAGGAGAGAGTGAAGAAAAGCAACAGTAATGAAGAGCCAGATGGAGTCATTAAGCAAGCTGACCATCAAGTATTTTAACTCTTACACAGACCAGGAGATAGACTGGCATTGAAGTGCATTCTTTACTAATAATACCATTGGCGGACAATTGTGTTATAAAGTAACATCACTATTTAAAACATTTTCCAGATTGGTACTGAGTAACCTACATACAAAAAGTCCTTTATAATGAGAAAATTGTTATAGAAGATTCTGAAGACTCTCGTGTGACTCGAACACTATATGACAGAAAAGTTCTTTAAAAAAACTCTCAGAAAGTGGATACAGTACCTGTCAAATGTTTTGAAACACCTTCTCATTCAATTTTTGTTTTAATTTATTTTTTCCTACATAACTTAATACTGAAGCCATCCAGTCTATGAAGGAAAACACAAGGAATCATGTAGTAAACTTAAAAGTGTTAAACAAACCAAAATATTTTTTAGATTTTACTTCAAAGTAGACACACAACTGATGTATCAAACACATTAAGAGGCAAAAAATGTAAGTCATGAACTCTTGACAAGACACAGCTGTTAACTGAAAGCCATTCCAGGTGACTACCTCATAAAGCTGACTGAGAAAAT
Organism: Crenuchus spilurus; assembly: GCA_036984385.1. Taxonomy (NCBI): domain Eukaryota; kingdom Metazoa; phylum Chordata; class Actinopteri; order Characiformes; family Crenuchidae; genus Crenuchus; species Crenuchus spilurus. The sequence continues at coordinate 12,464 of BRDA01061670.1, read as the reverse complement.
GCCAAGAAAGCTGGCATCTAAGCAAGAGGTGCCTACTTTGAAGAATGTAAAATATAAACATATTCTGGTTTGTTTACTTGTTTGTTTACTAAATAATTACACATGTATTTACTCATAGTTTGGATGACTTTAGTATTAAACTACAATGCAGAACATTTTTAAATAATGAAAAACCACTGAATATAATAATAATAATAATAATAATAATAATAATAATAATAATAATAATAATAATATATTATATATATATATATATGGTAGTGGTGTCTGTTTGGACCTCAAAATATCAATTTTGCATCTACATTCAGATGTAATCCAAACACAGCCTCAAACTCTCATCATTTAACAGGTTGTTTGTACATTTTCCTATCTTATTATTTTTCTGTTTTTTTTAATGTATTTAGTTGAAAACAGTGAAAAACTTTGACAAATGAACATATAATCATACAAAATGTGTTTATTTGGAGGCCCTGCAGATATGCTGGTCTGTGCTAGTATTTTTATGTGTCAGTAATAATGTCAGTAAAATGGTACATGGTTTCTGAATTGTGCTGAGTTTGTATAGAAATGTGGCTTTATTGCTGTGCTCAGTGAGACAGTGTTTAGGTCAAACATGAGTAAAAACAACACAGACAGGAAACATCTGAATAGCTTGATTAAGGGAATAAAAACACTATATGTTCCAATATTTGTTGAGACCCCTTCTAATGAATGCATTCAGCTACTTTAAGTTGACACATATATACAAATACACACAAAGCTTGCCTAGTCCCTGTAGAGATGTACTGCCAATAGAACAGGACTCTCTGGAGCAGATAAACCATGAAACGTTTGTGCAATGCCAGGTTTTGGTTAGAAGGGTATAAAGCCCCCCCAGCATTGAGCGGTGGAGCGGTGGAGCTGTGTTCTCTAGAATGATGATGCTCCATCTAGTACTTTTAGGATGCTCTGATCACTGAATACCATCAAATCCTCACAGTAATGCTCCAAAATCTAGTAGAAAGCCTTCCCTGGACAATAACTCAAAAAAGAAGGATACAGTATTTCAATACCTTTGATTTTGGAAGAGACATTGAATGGACAGGTGTCTCATGTACTTTTGTTCATATAGCATATGTCTGTGTATGTATGTGTGTGTGTGTATACATAGGATACAAAGCAATCTGCAGGTTTTTCACACATCTCCGCTGTGCTGGAGCTTTTGTCTGCTTGCTGCCAGACTATACAGGCTTGTGTGTAGTTGTGATCCTGACAGCATGACTTGGCTGAAGTCTGGTGATCCTGCATCAGTGTGAAAGAGCCCCTTGAAGCAGCCGAGCAAAACTCAGCCCACCTGCCACCCTGACACACACACTGAATCATTCATGAGTCCCACATCTGTCTGCATCTGTCCTCGCCCGCTACTGACATAACAGTCCCGAGGGGGAGGAGAGCATAAAGAACATCAGGAGACCAGAAATATATAAAAAAATCCATCTGACATCTCCACAGCCGAGGAGTTCTACAAAATATGCACCAGTGTGTGTTTAAACTGGCAGTGTGGCCAGTGTGGACAGTTTACTCACCTCTAGAGGGAGCAAGAGGATCACAGATTAGTGTGGAAACCTGAACTTGCAAGAAAGAAAATTGACTGCCATCTCCAGCCATCCAGACACAAAAAAGACCTTTTATTGCTTTTAGATGATTGCAAACCGAAATGGTGGTGTAGAACTACCCCTAAGTAAGCTCTAGCAAATGGCAGCGCTGAAAGGAGTGGCAATCATGGTGCAATCTCTTGAAAACTTCTCTTGGCCTTGCATACATACATGTACACATAGACTGCACATGAAACCACAGTGAATTTAAACATATTAAAAGGTATAATATAGCTTCAGAAGTTATATTCAAACCACTGAACAAACAAAACAAGCTATATTTTATACTGTATATATAGAACCGTGAGTACTAATAGAAATGTATACATGCGTGTGAACAGCTCTGATCAAATTCTGTTGATGACACACAAGTTCACCTCGACAGGTTACCAAATAAATATTTTTTGACGCATTTTAGGTGACTACTGAGTTCTACTGTATGATTGCAACATTAGTATTGCAGCTCCATTTCTAAGGTAAAGAAGTAAAATGTGGTCGTGGTAATTTAGGTGACTACTGAGTTCTACTGTGTCCTTGAAACATTCATACTGCAGATCTATTTCTAAACTAAAGAAGCAAAACTTGTTCTGGGTAATGTAGGTGACTATTGGGTTCTGATCTTTGTTAGCAATTTTAGTCTCCCAGCTCCAGTTCTAAGCAAAATGTGGTCTGAAAATGTACTGCCTGGAGTATGTACACAGTAAATCTGCCAGTGTTAAATCAACACTATTAGAGTTAAATTAACACTGGGAGTGTTATATTTTGACACCCTCAGTGTTAATTTAACTCTAACAATGTTGATTTTACACTGGCAGATTTACTGTGTACATCATCTGGGGTAAATGGAAACTTGAGTAAATGTTGAGTGAGCCATTTCTTTAAAGCTCTGCTTTGTCATCAGGTGAATGCCTTACAATTGCTGGATTGTATCAAAGAAAAAAAAAAAACTCTCAGAAAACCCCCGTCAGGATGTCTGAGATCTGTTCATGATACTCATAGTGCAGAATGAAAAACTCAATTATTATTCCTCTTTCCATAATTTTTTTTAATTGGATGACAATGACTCAAATCACTTTTTTTTTTAATTATAGACTTGTTAGCTTGATTGTTTTACAGAGAAAAATAAAAACTAATGTCTGTGCCAGCCAATCAGAAAAGAGTATTTGTGTCTAATTTAGTTTATCTACCAGATATGAAAAATACTCTTTTCTGATTGGTTGAAATTCTGTATCAGTGTTTTGCACACTTGACAACCACAGAAAATATTGTGGGTGCAAAGATATTTAGAACATATGCACTAATGTCTGTATGTTGTTTGCCATGTTAGGAATGTATGGGGCATTTAATTCTACGTTTGTTCATTTGTTCATTCCCTCGCTCACTTATTAATTCATTCATTCATCAATTCTTTGATTAATTTCTCCATTTTTCTTTTGGCAAGCCCTGGTCAGTTGAACATGGACATGTGAGGTTTATTACTTCTTGATGAAGAAAAGGTAAATAAAAATGATTGATCACAAAAAACTGCCTTTCATAACAAAAGATAGATCTCCTCATGTTTTTTTTTGTATACATAAATACACAAAAATGTTTTGTGCCTCTCCGCCCCCCAAAGATTCTCTCCTCTCTAGCAGTCTTCTGCTTGTTCCTTTGTTTTTGTCAGAGCAAAGACAAAGCAAGTCTCTCGGCTCTATTCTTTCGTGCTTTTATAATACTTTCCTAACAAGTTCCTAACTAGCACATAACCACTGATCTTGGGCTCATGTGCATAGCTCACTTTGCAGCATCACTAGGAGTATTGTGATTATGTCTAACAAACAATGTATTGTGCTGCCATAATTGATTGGGCGCTAATAGCCGAGTTAAATCTGGGGTGTTGGCTGAATTCTGTTCTGTGAGGAATTTCAGTCCCACAGCCACTCGAGGGAGCTCATTATAGCAGTGTGTGCATGTGTGTGTGTGTGTGTGTGTGTGTGTGTGTGTGTGTAGGCCTTACCCACAGCAAGAGCCAGTTTGATCACTGACACCAAAGCAAACAGACAAGACAGACAAAACTGCTAGTGAAAAGACTGCTAGAACATTGAATAACTTCCAGTTTTTCAGTGAATATTCACTTAATAAAGCAACTTTAATGATCTTTAAAAGACTATAGTTGTCCTGACTGATTTTTATGGACGTGAAAGCTGGACAATAAAAAAGCAGGACAGGAAGATCACCAACCAAAACAAACCTCATCTTTCACTACAAGCCTAGATAATCTCTCATTTTGGACACATTATGAGAAGAACCAGGACAGTTATGATTGTTACAGTTGAAGGTAAAAGAGGAAGAGGACCAGCAACAAGATGGGTGGATACAATCAGAGGAACCAGGAAGGAGCCAATAAGAAAATTGAAGGCCCAACAGAAGACAGGATGTTCTGGAGAAACAGTGTCCAGTGGACACCAGGAGTCAGAATTGACTTGATGGTACTTAATAATAATAATAATAATAATAATAATAATAATAATAATAATTAATCCATTATTTCAATGCTGAAAGACAAAATCTAAATGAATACGGAATATACTATTGAGGGCATTTTTGTTACAGTAAGATATACAGACCTACAGAAAAATGATCACATGACTTGGCTCGGCTTTGTGTTTTACATATGCTCCTGTGATGCACATGCACACACAAGCACACGGGCTCATCCATGTGTGTTCAGCCTTAATGGATTACATATCAACAGTTAAGAATAAACTACAATGTAATGATTGTTTTCAAACAACAGTGAGGATTTCAGTGACTAGACTGTAATTTCTTACAGCTCATTAATAATTAAGTCTAATTAAAGAGAAACATGGAGGTTAACCTCTAAAAGTAAACAGTGCAGCATTTTAGGCCAGAACGAACACAGCAAGGTACAGAAATATCAACACAGGAGGAGTCAGTGTAGGTAAGGGTGGGCAATATGGCAAGAATATTAGGGAGACCACCAAATTTCTGCCACCAAAAATATACATTTTAATTAATTAAAAATATAATAATAATAATAATAATAATAATAATTATTATTATTATTATTATTATTATTATTATTATTATTATTATATAAAGTGTTTTATGCTTATGATTTATGATTATGATTAACTCTTTATTATTTGATTGCAAAGGAAAACGATAATTTAACTTGATTTTGACTTGTATTTAACTTGAATTTAAAGGTTACTAACATGAAACTGATGTCTTGTGGTCTCCTGCCATGGTCATTTTCAAAGTCATTTTCAACCAGGGTCTCTTCCCAGTTGAACATGCCCAACTTCTAAACTGGCTCCTCTCAATATGGTGGATCATCAGTTCTACTCCTAGTCTCCTATATATATATATATATATATATATATATATATAATGTGACAAAATGATCACAATAATGATAATTATCATCTTATCACTCACCACTACTACAGTAATAGAGTGAAGTTCTCCTATAACTGTGGCATCAATTAGGAGCTTCTTCAGAAGAATAATCTGCAGTGAACATCCAATCGACTCTCTACAGCCTGAGGCTTTCAGTGATTTATCGAGCACTTAACTTCTCCACTGTCTCAGTAAATGAAGATGATCAAATGCAGCCTCAAGCAGATGCTCTATAAACACAAACACACACAGTCACAAGACAAATGCACATGCATACACAATCTCAAGCCATTGCAATGCTTATGTTTGTATATATTCTTATCTACATATGTACAGCCATATGTGGTCCATAGATATTAGCAAATGTTAGGTATGCTCACAAATGATACTTTGATCATGTGATACTGCTTGTTTTTGCCTTATGTCTTGTATTCAGTTAGAATAAAGTTAGTAATGTTTCAGAACATTGTTTTTCTACACTTCCAAGCACTGTCTATTGGGTTTTAAGACTTCTGTTAGAGCAGAGCAGCTAAAATATTTCATTTTAGAATTCAAACTCTCACATTATCAATTATAAGTGGTCCAGATCCATTGTAGGAACTACCACCACCATGTTTCATAAAGTGCTATGATTTGAATCACATTCCTCACAGCATCACTCTCATAATCAGTGTCCTTACCCTGTAATGACATTAAATAATAACCAAGCATGTATGAATGAACATCGCAGGCTTATAAAATACAAATCTAAGTGTGATGAACTGAAGTTACATGATTCAAATGTTCAAATCATTTCCATACTATGGAATAACTGTGTTAATATAGTGTATTTTATTCATGTGGAAATGGAAATGGATGTAATGCATCACTTTTCCAATCTGTATTACAGTTTTTCTCAGTGGATTTGGTTCATTTCTCACATCATGATTTACATTCTCATCACAACAAGTGCATTTCTCACAACAGTTAGTGCAAACAGCAAAACTCAATGAAACACCTGCAAAAGCATGTAACTCACTCACAATTCTTTGTTTTTGCCTCAAAAGCAAATATTTATGTCAATCAACTAGTCATTGCCATCAGAATGTCTCGTCTGTGTGTCATTGCCTATGAACAAGGCTGTCAGAATACTTACGTCATGTTGTCAGCTTTTGATTACAGAAACGCTGGATATTCTGTGGTTTATCAGTTAAAATGATATGTGTTACATACAAAATACAAACTTACACAGCACACAAAGTTACACATGACTGAAGAAATTGGACTGGAATCAAATTTATACAGAAATATTATTTTGCTGTACTGCTCACACTGTAATTTTTTGACAATATTTGACTGATATTCTAAAAGACAGACAACTGGCAACAAACACAATACAAAAACTACAAAATTACAGACGTACTCTAAACATTCAAAACAACCTGAGAGAGCAATTTAAGGAGTTATAGAGCTTTTTTTTCTGTACATCCTGACGCTCGTCTTTGTTGGGCCGCATGTTTTCATCCACATCACCCTAAATATCTTCTCTTGCAATGCAGTGTGTTAGGAATCTCCTGCAGTGTCTAAACCAGCCTCTACAGGCATCTGCTGTGATGTCCTCACAAGCTGCATCCACGGCTGTCAGCAGGTTCATCTGGGTGTGCGGCTGCTGATTGTACACCTTCCATCTCCAGGCTGAGAAGAGCTCCTCAGTTAGGTTCAGGGATGGAGAACAGGGTGGGAGGAATTCCATCAACATCATGTGATGAATGGTAAACCATTGCCTGATGGTGTTAGAGTGGTGAAAACTCACATTATCCCAAAAAAAACACATATTTGGGCAAATCTTCTTGCATCACACCTCTCTTAGCCTCTCATTATCAGAGATAAGAGTGTGTACAAGAATGAAACGAGATGCTGTATGTTATAGGGCCCTATAATGGGAATATGTATAAGCAGCACACATTGTGATGTTTCCTCCTCATTGGCCTGGTACATCAGTCGTAGCCCTTTGGCTAACAATGTTTCGACCACACATTCTGGATTTTTTCAAGTTTGAAGCCTCTTACAGGTCTAAAAGTGTGGAGCGGTTCTCCTGATTCCAGATCTATGATACACTACAGCACATAAGGAGTAATGAAGTACATATGATGTGCATTTTGGAAAATAAACAGTTACAGATGTTTCAGCCCTAGCAAATGTGTCAGTATGTATAAGGGTTTTACCTGTCGGCTACATACTGTAGCTCTTTCACTCTGTCACCATGTCTTTGAAATGGAACTTTATAGAGCTGTTTCATGCTCATCTGGTGTCATTGAGAGTTATTTGACTATCATTTGATCTAAACATTCACAAATTCCCCTTCTTAAATAAAAAAGCCAAGATTCAACAATTTCATCAATTTAGGATAAATTACCAAAATTCACCAAAAACATTTATTGACATGTACAAATGATGTCTGAGAGATTATGAGAACATGTTCAGCACTTTTGATTGGAATGACCTAGGCGATGACACAAAGCCTAAATGTTTTGGAGGGTAAGACAATTTAACAGACAATCAGTAGAACATATTTTGATGAACATGACATAAGCAACTGATGATGTAAAAAACAGCAAAAAATTGTACTTGACCATTTGCATGAATGTACTAAAGCATTTGCAAAATGAGAAACACAATGAGAAACATTATTATGATGTGCACAAGTGACAAGGAGATGTGGAGATTGTACGAATAGTTTTGAGAATTTCAATTCTGATATGAGAAATGAACCAAATCGACTGAGAAAAACTGTAAATACTTCATTCAGTACAGATGTCAATGTTCTCTAACTAAAACTGACATTTTGCTCCAAATTCAAAAGCCAGTGTACTCGTAGAGTGTAGGAGTGCTTCCATACACACCTCCTTTTCCCTTTCATCAAGCTAATAGAGCACTACAGAAGACTGCAGGCACTTGTCAGTAAGAGGATTCAACTGGAAGAATCCTGATTTTAGGATGGAATGCAAATGCAAACACCACACTCACACGCACACACACTGTCACACACACACACTGCACTGCAGCAACATGAGCTCATCTTTGAGGCTCCACCCTCTCTGCTCACATGCTGTTATGTAAGTCAATGCAGTCTGAGCACACAGGCAGCACAAGGCACATTAGAGAGAGAGAGAGAGAGAGAGAGAGAGCACTGCTGGGCAAACCCTAACAGACCTCCAGTAGGTGCTACATGACGGATTAGTAATATGAAGAGAAAGAAAAACAGAAGCTCGTCTCTGGAGGCAGCACTCTGGTCCTCCACTCATAATTCATTTTCCAACCATTTTCCAACCTCTCTTTATCATTTACAATTAAATAGGCAGTGCCCACATACCATACATAAACATGATCATGTCTATGACATCACAACCAAACAAATGATGTGTTGTTTAGAAAAAGTGTTGATGGAGCTGTTTAGAAAAGGAATTGGATGGGGATTCAGGCGAGTCATTTAAATGACAAATCTTATGTTCACAACAGAATAATATATTGTTTCCTAACTGCATGAGTATAAGACAGAGGTGGGCAACTCCGATCTATAAAGGCCGGATTCCTGCAGGGTTCGTCGATCTTCCTGATCAAACACACAATTCAGCTCAGCAGCGAATTATCAGGTTTATTTGTAGTGTCAGCACAGAAAACACCAAACTGTGCCAAACACCTGCCCTCCAGGATTGGAGTTGCCCACCCCTGCTATAAGAGTATATACATACTGTATATGAATACTTGAATACATGAGTATTTGAGTACATTAGTATATGAATATTTAAAGTGCATAATGTATATAATAATAATAATAATAATAATAATAATAATAATAATAATAATAATAATCTACAGTACTTTGTACCTATCTGATGCATCTATCAATTAAAATGTCAAAAATTCAGCTTTTCTAGAGTGAAACAGAAAGTGAGAGAGATGTGAGTAAAGGAGAGAAAGACTGAAAGAGAGAATGATTAAGAGTGAGCGAGAGACAAAGTGTGTGCGAGAGAGAAAAAAAAGAGCGGGAGGGAGACACAGAGAGAGACAGAGTGTGTGTGAGAGAGAGTGTGTGAGAAAGAAATGAAGACACGGAAAGTGACAGAGAGTGAATGAGAGTAAACGAGAGACAGAGAGTGTGTGAGAGAGACAGGAAGAGAGGGAGGGAGACACAGAGAGATAGTGAGTGTGAGAGAGAGAGTGTGAGAGAGAAAGAGAGAAAAAAAGGAAGACACAGAAAGTGACAGAAAGTGAATGAGAGTGAGGGAGAGACAGAGTGTGAGAGAGAGAAAGAAAGAGAGAGGGAGATATGGAGAGTGACAGAGGGAATGAGAGTGTGAAAGAGACAGAGTGTGTGTGTGAGAGAGAAAGAGAGGGAGGGAGACACGGAGAGAGACAGAGTGTGATAGTGAGAGACAGTATGATAGATAGATAGATAGATAGATAGATAGATAGATAGATAGATAGATAGATAGATAGATAGATAGATAGATAGATAGATAGATAGATAGATACTGTATGACTTAAACCTTTAACTGACAGGAACAGGAACCTCTATAGTGTCTGTTCTTCAAATGTTTTTAAAGGTTCTTCACACACACATACAACTCATACAAAGCTAGCTCTTTAAAAAAACATCTATTGAATGTTTCCTTATAGCTGAAACCAGCTTGACTATGACATCCGAAAATCCTTTTTGATACCTCTAACACAATACTCACCAAAGTCAAATCCCTTTTCTGTGGGTGTTGTTTCAGCTTCAGGCTCCTCATCCAGTACGGGAAGTGATAACACAGAACAGAGAGAACTTAATATTTACAAAAGCCTATGTTCTGCTCCAAGTTCAGTTCATTGCTGGTAGAAGCACAGACAAGCTGACTGGAAACACAGAGCTGATCTGTCCCTCATAGATCAAATACACAGATATTTTCTTTGCAAAGTCCTCATACAAGCTGTAGTCTCACTTCCACACAGGCAGCTGTCTGGCTTGATCCATGGTTATTCCTAAACCTCTACAGCTTCTGTGATGTCACAGAAAGCCAGGTAGAAGTATGCCAGGTGTCATCCTACTAGTATTGAGCTGTAGCAAAATAAAAGTACCTTCTCTGAGTCTCAAATCAGTCAGGACAGCACTAGCAGGCACTAAAAGCTGAGTAGATACACATGCTTTAAATAAATTATAGCCTTGTCTTGCTCAGACGGATATATGATCGGATCAGGTTGTCCAGGTTCTACAGTGTCACCACGCTCCATCACAGTAAACCAGAGTTGGAGAAGCATTTCAGCTGCCATGAAATGCCACCACTCTTTCATTTTCATACAACAGGGCTTACAAATTTCCCTCGAGAAACCTCAGAGGCAAGAATAGTCACCTGGCTGAGTTTCACTAACTTTTCTAGATAACTGAAAGCAAGTTTTATGAACAGAGAAATCGGAGAAACTTGATTCCACTGACTCAATGGCACATTGGAGGGCATATGAATGCCAGACATTGAATGCTGTGTTTTCAGTATGTCTTGATGGAGAATGTGGATATATCTTAAGTAAACTCTTAAAGGACACCTACTACTACTTAGGGGGGATGAATGACTCAATGCCTCCTGGTGTCTGTGATCAGAAAACTGTCCTGACACCCTTACAAGTTGAGTATCACTTTTTTGAGTATCATAATTTGGGACATCATAGTGATTGATACTACTGAATGGGCTAGTTTCAGACATTGTATGCTGAGCTTTTATGTCTTGATGAAGAACTTAGATATATGTGACCCCGCCAGGGACAACCAGGCCAAAGTCACTGGGCAACTTATTGAGGTATCGTGTCAATATCGTGTCACTCACATTAGCGAAAAAACTTAGCCACTCTGTATTATTGCTGTAAATGAAAGATAACAGTCTCAGATATCTATCGGAGTACATATTTTGATCAAAAACAAAACTTAAATTAAAAAAAAATTTGTTTTGAAAAAAAATAAAATATTTTGAAAAAAAAAAACAATGACTTTGACCTGGTTTTCCCTGGTGGGGTCACATATAGTATCTCACAAAAGTGAGTACACCCCTCACATTTCTACACATTTTTGATTACATCATTTAATGGGACAACACTATAGAAATTAAATTTGGATATAACTTAGATTAGTCATTGTACAGCTTGTGTAGCTGTATAGATTTACTGTCTTCTGAACATATCCCAACACACAGCCATTAATGTCCAAATATCTGCAGTACAAGTGAGTACACCTCACAGTGAACATGTCCAAATTGTGTCCAAATGTGCTGTTGTCATGTGACTGTTACAAGCTTCCAGGTGTGAATGGGGAGCAGGGTTGTTAAATTTGGTGCTTTGGGTACAATTCTCTCATACTTGCCAATGGATACTCAACAAGGCACATCTTGGCAAAGAACTCTCTGAGGATTGTTGCTCTCCACAAACATGGTCTAGGCTATAAGAAGATACTAACACCCTGAAACTGAGCTACAGCACAATAGCCAAGGTCATACAGCTGTTTTCAGTTCCCATGTAACACCGAACGTTAAGGTATCATTTTTGCATGGTTCTGTTAAATGACAACGTTCCTGGAATGTTCTTTGAAGGTTTTGACTAAAGTTTGAACAAGCCTAGATATAACGTTCCAACCTAACGTTAGCCTAACAATGAACGAATGTTTGACACCTGACCGGGTGTATAATAACAATAACATTAAAGGAATGTTCAAAGAACATTCTAGCCTAATGTTCACACCTAACATTCTGATAACCAAGCAAGAAGTCCACACCATAACGTTCTGTAAACGTTAGCATGACCTAAATGGAACATTCTCGCAATGTTCTTGAATGTTCTTTTGTTAGCTGGGTTTCAGTCCCACTTTTCAGTTTTCCAAAGTGAAATGAAACAGCAGTTGAGTAGTTGCTGTAGTTATAGTACCTCACATTTCCAAACATTAGAATATCATTTTGACATTCATTTGTGTTCTTAATTTTATTCAAAAAATAAACTGTTTATATTCAAATTTTATATTCATTATATGTAAAGTGAGATATTTCAGGCCTTTTTTATTTTCAAACCTTTTGTTAAATGTTGACAATGTTTGGATTGTAAACTCTAACAGAAATATTCTAATAATGAAAATCAGAAATCTAGAATTTTACATGAGCTATAAGCCAAACTGGCCAACAGTAAAACTTAAAGGCACAGTATGTAGTTTCCAGCGACATCTAGTGGTTTAATTTCCATATTGCAACCAACTGAAGACTTTTTCCACAGTCCCTCCCTTCCAAACACGAAGGAGTCTTTACGGTGGCTGTAAGATGTCATAAATCTTTGATACTCTCGAACGTGATGTCTAATAGCAGCTTTAGAGCTAGTGATATGTCAAGTGGTAAGATTAATTTTAATTAGAAATTTAGGAAATGTAATATGTAAAAT
>BRDA01061668.1:0-33614 GCA_036984385.1 Crenuchus spilurus | reverse complement strand
TGATGTCCACACTCCATGTTACCAACTGACCTCTGGCAGATGCTTCCTGTTTTACAATCCATGTGCTGTGCTAATGTTCCTCTCACCCTAAGAGCTGCACAAAAAATGTTAGTTATACTTACAGCTTTAACTTCTCATTAATGTGCCCATATGTATATATATATATATATATATAAAAGATATAGATTCCCACACTAGAAACACAGAAACATGTGCAGGTGATGTTCACATTTGTGACTAGCAAAACCACAGAGGCAGACCAGGTCATAAATGCGGAGGTTGAAATGTCAAAGCTGTGTGCCAAAAACAACATTGCCTTCACCTTCTGTGATGACTTCAACAAGTGTGTAGCTGAGATGTTCCCGAACTCACACGAAAATATGCAATTGAAATGAAATTATGAAACTGAAATGAATTATGAAAATGTGTAATTTAAATAAAATGTGTTTCACTTAAAGACAAGCAATGTGTATATAAGCTGAAAATATGTAAAATAAATAAATGTGCTTCAATTCCCTTTTATGTTTTCATTTAGGCTGTATTATAAGACTTACATATGTAGGAATGTCCACAGCATTTCAGTGTCAACAAAGGTAGGACTTTTAGATTCTGATCATCTAATTGTAAGTGGTTTACAGGTGGTTATTTTAGATTTATTGTAAATCTGTCTGAAAATGTAAGGGATACTGAACCTCAGTTGGGCTGGTGGGACGGCTCAAAACACGTGGTGGAAAATTTCCCTTATTTTTAAATCTGCTGTTGATACACGGCATTCATGAAGTAGGAGCAAAATACAGCTGCCGGCACACACCTGTCCCAAGCCACGCCTCAATTCCCCTGTTTATCTGTCTTGAGAGCCTCTGCTGTGAGACAGCGCCACCTGACTCTAGGTGGTGGGTTAGTGACGCATGGCAGCAGATACAGTACAGTACAGTTTTAGCCTCTCCGTTTAGCTCAAACTCGTTGGGTCAGATCGAGTTCGGATCACGTTGACCAATTGAATGTCTTCCCTCAAAAATGTCAAAGTCTCGTAAGATTAATGTTGCACCTGGGGCTGTCTACGGTGGAGCGGTTGTTGGTCGATCGGTTCTGGGATGGATATAAGACCTGGGGCTATAGCCCCATAGCCTGACCCTAGTACTGCCCCTGAACCTGAGTAAATATAAAAAGCAGTTTTTAAAGGATGATTTTAAAGGATAATCAATGATAATTAAGGTAAAAAATCTATCCAAACCAATCTGGCCCTATGAGAAAAAGTAATTGCTTCTACATCTTGTAAATAGTTGTGTGTCCCTTGGCAATGAGTCTTTCCCATCTCCGAAGAGGAATTTCTTCCCCCTCTTCTTTGCAGAGTTTGAACGTTTGAGTGGTCTGTTTAACCCTTGTATGGTGTTCATGTTTTTGATTGTTTGCAAAACAAACAGCTTAAAATTATTAATATTTGCTCTTTACCTTTTACACATTACATTTATATTAAAATGTGCTACTCGTTTCTGTTTGACTTTAAATAAAATGTAATTTACAAAATATAAAATGATAAAATGATGAGTGATAAATAATTTAAATCGTGTTTGTTCTTTCAGTACAATGTCAACAGGTAAACAGCTCCCCCTAGTGGCCGGGAGCATTTCCGGTGTAGGTTTTCTTAATGTGGTTGCGTTGTGGGGTTTTTTTTCCCTACATTTTCTTAATATCGTTGCATTGTTTGTTTTTTGTAGGCAGCATTTTCTTAATGCTTCTTAATGCAAGCTTTAGTTTTTGCGTTGTAAATGTTATTGTGATGTGACTCTGTGGGCCACTATAGCTGTTAGACCATAAATGTTAGACCATAAATGTACATTTTCTTTATTTTTAGTGAATAAACAATGCATCTGGAAAAAAAATGGTCCGTTACTATAAAAGCTCACTTTGGAAGGGAAATAGATTTGCTAACATCAATGTACATCAGTTGAGCTAGTAACTTAATTACTTCCCAACACTAATGCTGAATGGGTTTATGTGAAGCTTGATGAAACTTTGCAACATTACTAGGAAATTATGCATTTGTGGGTAGAGCATGAATATCCAGGACCAAAGCTATTGTAAATATATTTTTATTTTGGTACCAATAGTTTGGCACCAACTGTTGAAAAGTTTTACTTGTTCTGGATCCCAGGGTTTGAGATCAATTGAAAAGATGTTTCTTCCAGCACCAGTTGAAGAGAGTCAGGAGACCAGCGGAGTGTTTAAGATTCTTCTTTATTATTGAAGATGATGTGATGAGCAGATCTGCAGTGTCTGTCTCACTGTCCACCTCGCTGTCTAACTTCACTGTGTTAAAGTCAGGTTTTTATAGAGAATGCAGCCCCCTCTGGCCAACAGTAATAGTAATTTAGCTGACCATGGGAAAACTCAGTGTAAGACAGTAAGACAGTGGGATTCAATCAAGATAACAGTGAACAGTGCTGAATTTGATTAGCATTGTCTTAAGAGTCAACCCTCAGCTCAAACATGTGATCACTCAAGGAAGGGCTGACTAATACAGAAAAATTACAACAAAGCAACAGTCAGTAATGATGAGGTTCTGTGTTTATACAGTTGAGGGGCTATTTGCCCTTGAAGAGCAGGTGTTTTTTTTGTCCTAAGCTGTAAGTAATGTGCTTCTTGCAATGATCAAATCTGGCATGGCTCTGTCATTTGAGTGGGCACTGCCCTGCCACCTAGAACACATAGTGGCTGGTCACTGCTAGTGCTGTAATTGGTGAAGGATGATGCACCAGCTTTTCTTAAAATGTAATCCTGACCTTAATACTCTGAGCTAAAAACATATTACCAGAGACCTGAGACAAGGCTTAGGGACGTCTGCACCTGCTGGAATCTTTAAGACTGTTTGCAGACTTCTATCCCAGCTAAAATTATTGCCAGAGAACATTTTTACAGTTTGGGTCAAGGGCTGGAATTGGATGGGCTGCATGACCAACAGTAGGACAAAGCAGCACTGATGGTTGTGAAATAGGATTCCTGTCTACAGAAGTCTAATGGTTTCATACTAAAGTGATTCCTGATGGAGCTCATTTGTAAATAGGCAAACACAGTAACAGGTATCTCAAGATTTGAGTCCAGACTCTGTGATGCTAATATAATGCTTTTACAGCAGTGTTTTAACAACTACAGTGTGTAAAATGTTATTACCACTTTCACAGGGTCCATTGCAAGATAAACAAATAATAGTTGTTTCTATTTCTAACTTCTTATACTTGTACAAAATGCAAGTGGAAAAAGACATTTAGTTGGACGTATTACAGGCCTGTGACCAAGAGGAATTATTTGATATTTTTAAATTAATATTTTAATGGTTTTAATTAGTAAAAAAAAATTGCAATACCCACATTAAACACATACATACATGTTAATTGTAACGACTTTTAGGGATGCTCAGTGACTTGGTGGTTGGCACATTTGCCTCTCAGCACTGAGGTCTTGGGTTCAAGTCTCCATCTGGGTGGAGTTTTCATGTTCTCCCTGTGTCTGCATGGGTTTCCTTCCACAGTCCAAAAACATGGAGGCTAGGTGAATTGGCGTAGATGCATTGGCACCTGGAAATGGACAAAGACAAAATGCTTTCTTTTTTTCCTTTTTTAAAATTTATTTATAGGTTTTTGATCATTCTTATCCCCTTCCCAATGTAGTGGTAGCCAATTAGCCCATCCCCTCCGTTAGGCCTCTCCCCATCACTTTCTGACTACCTGACTCTAGGAGGGTGCAGGCAAGCACAAGCCTCCTCTGTTGTGTGTGATGCAGCCACCGCTTCTTTTTCGAACCACCATCACTGGAGAGCCTAACGCGCTTGGATGGATGGATCAATCAATCAATCAAATTTTATTTATAAAGCGCTTTTTACAACTGATGTCACAAAGCAGCTTTACAGGGTTAGTAATAACAGACATCAAATCATTAATCCCTAATCCTCGGTGAGCAAGCCAATGGATCAGTGGACCAATCAGTAGATGCCTGAGCCAGCGAACATTGCAACGTGAAAGTGATAGGGAGAGCGAGAGCGCTATCTACCCGCCCAGAGAGAGCACTGCCAATTTTTGCTCTCTTGGGCCCCGGCTGTTGATGGCAAACAGCATGACCGGGATTCGAACTCGCGATCCATACAACGTATTTTCATTGGTCTGCCCTGTCATGTTTTAATCTGTGTATAACACCAGAGCTGGATTTATTTGTTAATTATTTTGATTTGATTGCGGTTGCTTATTTTGAATGCCACGACACGGCCTTTATTATAGTTTATGGATCATGACGTTCAGACGCATGCCTTAATGTTTCTTGGGGTTTACAATCTGCACTTACTGATATTTGCTTTAGTATAGTGACAGTATACATGGTAATTCCAAATTTTAAAACTACAAATAATACTTTGTCACCTCACTTACCTTATACAGTGGTACCTTGAGATACGAGTTTAATTTGTTCTGTAACAGAGCTCGTAAATCAGTCAACTCGTATATCAAATCAAATCAAATCAAATTTTATTTGTCACATACACAGTAATACATGGTACAACTTGCAGTGAAATGCTTAGACAACAGTCTGCCCACACAATGCTATTTGAGGATAAAAAGTATTTTTTTTTTTTTTTTTTTTTAAGTAAAAATAAGAGTAAAAGTAAAATCTAAATAAAGAATAAAACGCAACGTGCGATAGTGCAAGGTGCAAATAATTTAAAAAGTAAATAGAATCAAACAAATTTCTTCCATTTAAAATACTGTAACTGAAATAGATTTAATCTGTTCCAGCCCTGTGAAACATCCCCAAACTATCCTAAATTATGGACAAAAAGACATGTTTTTAATTAAGAAACACACATATATACTTTACCATTGCATAACAAAATATTTCAATTTCAGATTTCAATAAATATGAATGTAAAATAATTTTTTGGGAATTCTCGCTGTAGCATTTTAAATTCGATGCGTGCCGTACTGTGTAGATGCGTAGTGTGTGCTGTACAGTAAAATCTCTCTTCTCCCATTTCACTTCGCCCTCCGACTGCTGCCAAGAAATTCAACAACTGGCTGAAGAATGGGAAGCCATGGTTAGTTCTCTGCAGTTCAGTACAAAACACAATTTTCACTCAGAAGCATATCTATGTTCAGGGCCGGTGCACGCACACGGATGACGGGCAGTGCCTGGGTCTTTCTTCTGCACGAAATAATATTAACAGTATTTACCATAATTACTGTATGTATGTTATAAAAATTAAATAGGTAAGGGTTTAAAACATTTTTACAAATTTTTTCAAAAAGATGGAGTACATTGCACGAGATTGGACTTGATTCTGTGGTAGAAAGAATGAGCCTCCACATGTTCACAGCCATGCAACATGCAAACACAACATCCAAAACAACAGTTATTTCTTTATATTGTTTGTATAAAATTACAATGACGTACAAGAGGACCAGAGGATTGTATCAGCTAAGGTAACAAGGAAGATAATACTGTATTACGATTTATGTATGAATTCAAATAATCCCACAGTTCTAGCAAACATCTTTTTTTTAGATCTTTTTGATAATTCTGTAAACCAATCAAATGCTGCACAACTGAATATAATTACACAACATTACAGAGAATAACATCATAGCTAAGTAATTAGCTTTAGCAAGGTTAGAATTAGCTAGCTTGTAGGTTAGCAAACCGTTTCTACAACTGCTGTTGCTAAACAAACCACTTATGATTGATTATCTGTGCAAACAGATATATAAATACTGAGCAATTTCTGTGAAAAATTTTATATTTTTTACCTATTGAGCAGGAAGAGAACATCTTCATCCCTTTTCATGCCTTTTAGTGTTCAGTTGTTTTTTGAACATCCAAATTCCTCACCAAGGTTTACAGTGGTCTTCCCCCTTGCCCCCTCATTTTTTATATAGTTTAAATTCTGATTTTACCACAAAGTGTCATCTCATTAAGCATACATAAAAAAAACCTTTCAATAATTCATTTTTTTGCTGAGGATTTTGGAGAGTTATAGGAATTGTGACAATTATTAGCATTTTTAAAATGCATTAGGATAAAATATACATGGGTTCTGGCAACCATATCTAGTCCATTTCTATAAGTGGGAGAAATGCAATGGCATGTTCTCCCAGGGTGGTACTGGCTCCCACAGAAATCCGATTCCTCCTCTGATGAAGCTGTTTGATTGGAGCAATTAAGGTGTCTAGCAAAGTCATATGCAGCATGTTTCAAATCTAAAATTCAAGTCTAAAAATAATCTAGACATGCCTCTGTGTCTGTGATGGTAAATGAGACCTGAATTAGCAGTCTATATAAGGCGTTTCTTAACAGTCTGCTTAGTCTCACCCCTGTAGCCTCTGTGAGTTCCTCTTTTTGTAGTTGTCTTGGTACTCAGCTAAAAAACATCAGAGTGTGGCTGTTTTTTGTTAAACAAATGTGACCTCCTTTTAAAAGACATGTAAGGAAACATGAGTGTGCAATTCCAGTAGATGGAGCGTTAGGTCATTTGTTACAGAGAGACAAAATAATTTTCTGTTCTGCTTTGCTGCGGGGCCCTTAAAGACAAGTTGGTTAAAATAACTCTATATAACAAAGACATTATGAATTCACAATAGAAAAAAGTTACAACAAAGACATTACAAAATGGACATTTATTATTTGGAAAATAATAAACTGAGATCACAGATTTTCAGTTCTCCTCAGCTGTAATAAATGTTGTTTCTTTTCATATTTACACACTGATTGCTTGTTACTATAATGGAGAACAAATTTCTTGAGAACTATGGTTGCTGAACCTTCCTTAAACAAGAATAATAGGTGAGTAGGGACTAATTCCTGTAGTGGAACACTTTCACATTTGCTCAAGTATTTTTGTCATGATTGCCTTTACTCAGTTCCGTTTTAGTACTGTATATCATTGTGTGTAGCAGATTTTGGATATCTTAGTAAGATGATCTCCTACAGTTCTGTAAGTTGCTCAGTACTTCATGAGTATGTGACGGCACGGTGTCTTACTGGTTAGCACGTTTGGCTCTGAGCACTGAGGTCTGGGGTTCAAGTCCCCATCTGGGTGGAGTTTCCATGTTCTCCTCATGTCTGTGTGGGTTTCCTCCCACAGTCCAAAAACATGGAAATATGGTGAATAGGCTACTTGAAAATTTACCCTGGTGTGTGTGTGTGAATGAATGTGTATGTCTGTGTGTATGAATGTATCTGTGTGTGCCAGGTATGGTTGGCACTCTGTCCTGGGTGATCCCCCTAGTGCTCGAATGCAGTCGTCCAGGTGGACGGTTGCTTCTTGTGGAGAGTAAACTGTGTGTCATTGGCTGCCTCTTCTCGCCAGTGTGTGTGGTTGAGTTCTAAGTGTGTAAATGGATTGTGTTAATTGAAAACCATCCCTTTTATTCTTTTCTGAAGCTCTGTTTTGGTATTTATGTACTTTAACTTTTAGTCATTATTTCGTTTACATAATACCAGGTATTGACATTCCAGGACAGTTTTAGGCTTTTTCCCCTTCTATAACAACAGTAGAAGATTTGACAGTGAACAGCAGGACTGTCAGAAGTAAGCAGCAGGGACGGCCTAAAATGCAGAGTAGAGTAACTGTTTATAGAGCTCACAAATATCCTGTCCCATACATATGTCCAAACTACACTATAACAAATATGTGTTTGCTACTGTATACATTTGCACTAATCTACTCTATCTACCATGTCATTTTCTTAGTTGGATCCTCTTTTAATATTACACACACTCTGTGGGACTACAGTATTGACTATTTATGTCCTTATATAGTAATGTGCATGTGCTGTAGATCTGGTCTTACAGTACAACTGGTTTGATTTGTTCGGTCCTTTGGATGTAGGTCGACACGACTGAGCGCTGCAAGGCGGTGACCACAGATCCAGCTGAGCTCCTTCTCCTCTTATAGATTTCACTAACTTTCCTTCTGAAGTAGTGTCCTGTGCATACGTACAGTAATGGGTTAAGGCAGCTGTTCAGAAAGGCAAAGTAGGTGGAAAACTGGGATCCAACATCTAAGGTGTGGTACCATGTCATCACATCCAAGACTTGAAGATCACAAAGTGTATCCAGGAAAGTTATAATGTGGAATGGACCCCAACAGAGGAGGAACAGCAGTGTCACAGAACATACCAGCACTGTGGCCTTCAAGTCACTTCTTTCCTGTGTCTGCACGTTTTCTCTTCTTTTGTGCAGGGCTCGTACAATATTAAAACTACAGAAGACAATAGCTAGAAAAGGCAGGGCAAAGCCCAGCAGATTCAGCTGTAGGCTGTTGGCCACTCTGTAGGAGTCTGAAGGGTAGACGATAATACAGGCTGCATGTAAGGCTGGTGAGTACTTCACTGTTCTGTAAGTCACAGTAGGTATACCCATGGCTATTCCAAAAAGCCAGAGACAAAAGCAAATAACTTTCGCATTGCGCCTCCTCCTCAACCACCGTGCTTTCATTGTTAGCACCAGTGCAAGGTAGCGGTCCACATTCACCATCACCAACATGTAAATGCTAGCATACATGTTGACAACAATGGTGAGGTTGACCACCTTGCATAGAAACTCTCCATATGGCCAGTAGAAGTAGTTGAGGATGTTCATGGCCCAGAATGGCAGGCCAGCTAGCAGGATCAGGTCAGCTAGAGCCAGGTTGCCCAGGTAGATTTCAGGTACAGTCCAACGACTCCTCTGCAGGAAGAACACCAACAGCACAAAAGCATTGCCCAGAATCCCAGTGAAACACAGAATAAAGATGTATGGAGGTACGATGGTGAATACTAGATGCCAGTCTGATGAGTTGAACATAGAATGTGACAAAATATTTGTGGTGTTTTGGAACTGATGTGGTGCCATAGATGCAAGCCTTTCTTGGTCCATCCTTCGGAGATACAAATACAAGTTTTAAGGAGAGCAGTATAATGCAGTTATGTAACATGGTATTAAACTGGTACATTCCAGAACTCTTTCTAAGTGAAGTGTTTACTGAGGTGTTTGTTCATAATAGATGCTAAAATCTCATATAATGTTAAATAGTTCTTTGGAAATGAACATATGGTAGTGCATGCAGTACTACCAACATTTGAATCAGCTTATAATAAAGGATGCGTCAGTAGTATTATGATGAGTCATCTTTCCTAACAAAGTAAGAAAAGTTGTAATATTTACTCACCTTCCAAGATTTACTTTTGGTCTCTGCTTGGGATGATGTAAAATCGACACTTCTCAGGTGGAGTGACTCGTGCTGTGTTTCCCAGATTTTGGTCTGTGTAAAGCCCCTGTGAGTGAGGGAGCAGCTATGTGTACAGAGCTGCATTCTTCCACACCCGCAAGTCTGAAGTACTATCTTGTTTATAATCCAGGCTTGGCAGCATCTCTAACAAATTATACAATGTTATGAGCCTTCAAGTGGAATGCAGATACATGAGTAGTATAAGAAAAATTCTGTGGGCCTTCAGTGGATGTAAGCATTTGTTATGATGTTCTTTTGCAGAAGTATATTGTATACATATATAATGTATGTTTCACTTTCGGAAAGAAAATCCAAGTGACAAATGAAGGTGTTTTTGGAATGCTTTATTCCACACAGTGACAAAGTGAAGCTTAAATATCTTACAGCAGCTTAAAATCTTATCTTTGGAGAAATTCCTCAAGTGTGAAAAAAAGCATGGTTGAGAAATGAAGTAGCAACCAAACAGTGTCAAAAATAATAAAGAGAAGTTACTATCAGCCATCTACTGAGCTCATAGAAACCTAGCAAGGAAAATAACCATACAATAATTTCTTATAGAAGCTGTTATATAAGTATACTGTATATTCTGTAAAATACAGATCTATACAGCATATTTTGAATCTTAAAGCAGTATGACAGATCCAGTCTCAAACTATTTGATAGTGTTGGATAACAATAGATTAGATATAATGTGAATGGGCTCTATGCCTGCCTGTCTCCTGTTTTAGTATACCATCAGATTAATGTCCGGTTTTTATAAACAGGTCAACAAGCAGATAAGACGAGACTATAAAATGAGACTTAATAAGATAATTTATTCCCCCTTTCATATAAATTCAACGCTTGAATTTATAAGTCTATATTAACATGACAGTGCAATCATAGTACAAAGCACCAGCAGTGACTTTACGTGTGTGTTTCAGTGTTTATGTAGAAGTGGCTGTCTTGAATATGTACAAGCTATATATAAACTAGAGCTAGTAATGCAGTGTGTGGTTTGGGTTCTGATGTGATTGGCTCAATGAGTAACCGTAGATGGTAAGGCTAGCTGGTTGCTGATTGGATAAATTGCCACAGCAACCATAGGGTGTAGCTGTAGGTTTGAAAAATGTGTGGCTGCTGGTGGTAAGAGAGTAGGGTGGGCCCTTTGTGAAGCTCTACTGGTTTGGCATAGGATATTTTACATCTTATCCTGTGTATGATTGTAATAATAAACCATATATATTTGGATTATGGAAATATTGTTTGTTAGATGCAGTAGAATCTAACCTTGTGTATTAGAACTGAATATCCTCATCAGACTCAGCAAATGTCTGAAGGCCAAAGTGGTTTAGTAATGGTTTTTAATCTGCTCTAATGTTTGTCGTAGGTCTTTTACCTCCTTTACAAGCTCCTTGTTCTTAATTATCACCAAATCCAGATCTGCAGCTTCAGGAAATTAACAATAGTCATAGCAAATTGTCAACAAATCCATGTTCCTTGTCATGTTCCTCTATATCAAAGAACTCTCTCATCACCCTCACACACTTTGTCTTGGCTGTACTTTACTGATTTGACTGAATCAAGGTGGGAACAGTAACTTTTTTTAGGCTCCTCTGTTTTTTTTTCTACAAAGTCATTGGTAGTGAAATGAACACTACAGACTTTTGTGTGTTTGGTGATTTTGAAGTTATGTTTCTGTATTATGTATTTAAATTTTTTAATTACTTTACTTCTGATCTCCTCTTCCAGTGAGAATGAATGAAAACTCACAACACAATTACGTCTTACTGAAACTGAACACAGTGGGACAGAACAATGTTCTGATCCACCTTGTTCTTGTTTTTGAAAACTACAAAAAAAAGTAAATAAATATAACTAGGCATTTTCTCACAAATCAAAAGGTGGACTGCCAGTATAATGTCTAATAGAAATGAGTCACAGATCTTGTGTGCATAGAGCCTATTACAGAGCAACCTTGGTTATTGTTTGCACTGGTTATTGTACTATTCGGTTATTATCAACTTTTTTCAGGGAAATTTTGTCCCAGTTATCATTCATCTGCCCGGTTTTCATCGGCATGCCCATGTGACTCACTGCTAACTTAGCAAAAAACAAAGCATCAACCCACGTGTTTGTCACTCGCCCACACCTTCATCGTTCGTTCTAGCTTTGTTCCTTGTTGTTGCTCTGGCTTTGTTTTTTGTTGATACCAGTCAAAACAAACTTAAAAAAAAGTCACACTAAAGCGATGCTACAGCATGAAAATGGGTGCGAAAACCAATAGTGCCTGAGGACCCCAAGGAAGGGTGTACAAAACAAATGCTGATGCCAGGAGCAGACCTCCCTGGACACATTTCCATACACCAAGAAGAGTCTTCAGGAAATGTATGAGTAATGTTAAATGTTCATTTATCCATTTCATTAGTCATTTGTATTTATTTCTCATTATTGTCTGTATGTAAAACTGTAGTTATTCTATATAAAATGTATGTTTAATTTTTTTTTAATGTGTGTTTTGCAATGTCTGGAATGGATTCATTGGATTTACATAATTTCTTATGGAAAATATTGATTCAGTTATTGTTTGTTTCATTTATCATCAGGCACTTTTTTAAAAATGTATTTATTTCTAGGTTTTTGCCAATTTTTCATCCCCTTCCCAATGTAGTAGTAGCCAATTAGCCCATCCCCTCCGTTAGGCCTCTCCCTATCACTTTGCAATGTCCCTGACTCTAGGAGGGTGCAGGCAAGCACAAGCCTCCTCCATTTCGTGTGATGCAGCCACTGCTTCTTTTCGAATGAGCATTGACACACCATCACTGGAGAGCCTAACACGCTCGGAGGAAGGCACACAGGGTCCCCAGCTCCGATTGGACCAATCAGAAGATGCCTGAGCCAGCGGACATTGCAATGTGAAAGTGATAGGGAGTGAGAGCGCCATCTACCCACCCAGAGAGAACACTGCCAATTTTTGCTCTCTTGGGCCCCGGCTGTTGATGGCAAACAGCATGACCGGGATTCAAACTCGCGATCCTCGGGTCATAGTGGTACCATCTTAGCCCGCTGATATCATCAGGCACTTTAAATTAGGATTAATGATGAAAACCGAGGTTCCACTGGTTTTTTAGAATGACAAAAACTGTTTGTAGTCCTTGTCTGAAAGCTGTGAAAATATGCAAAATTATATCCAGTTACATTTTTATAAGATTATATATTTTTTATTTGGCAATGCCAGTAAATTAGCCTATTAATGTGTTACTTTCTGAGGACCCTCATAAAGCTGCATCACAGTCTTCACACTCACTATTACTGATAAAAGTCATAGTAGTTTTCTGTAAAAGAAGGAAGTGAAGTGATATTAGGTCTATATTATCAGACAGTTCAGATAAACTTTGAAGAGGCTAAATTGAGCTGACAAACTGATGTATAAAAACAACTTAACTTTTAAACTCAAGAAAAAGCAGTACCAAAGTAATCAGATTACAATTTTGTATTACTTATGTAAATTACCCAAGAATGACCTCAATGCTAAGTAAACCCAAAGAAGTAAATGCTACAACATTAAATGAAGAGCTGATCATCCCCTATGTTCTAACACAAGAGTGCCCAGTCCTGGTTCTGGAGAGCTATACAGCCACATCAGAAAAAAAGTGTTTTTGTTTTTTTTAATGAAAGATAATTCAAAATGGTAAAGTGCCAAATTTTATATTAATTACATGTGAAGTCATATTTCAAGCTTTTTTGTTTTACTGCTGATCAGTATGGCTTATAGTTAATGAAATCAAATTATTATAATATTTCATCACAGGTGGGAATTACGGGTGTAGCTAAACTCTTAGGGTGGTAGAGATCCAGGACTAGGACTTTGCACGACCATTAACACATTCACTAATAATTACAATCACACAACAGCAGAGGGCACTGTTGAATCATCCCAACTTAGAACTCAGATTCTGGTGGACTCTGAGTATCTCACACTTGAGTTGTTTTTGTGAACAGGAGAGATACATCGACACCCATAGTTCAGAATCCGTACAAGCCCTCCTTTAGCCCGCTGCCTGAAGTGTTTTCCTACTATCACATACAGAAAGGGATTGAGAGAACTGTTGCTGTAACCAAGATAGGTAGACAGCTGGGTTCCTATGTCAAGACAATTCATCCAGAAACAACCAGAGATCACATTGAAGTAATCAAGTGTGTCCAGGAGCATAAAAATCTGATAAGGTAGCCAGCAGATGATGAAAACAGAAAGAGCAGTGAGCACCAAGACAGCAGCCTTTCTTTCAGTCTTCACAGCTGAGCACCTTCTCACCTGCTTATTGTTGAGGACTGTGATGATGTGGTAACTGCAGTAACACACCAAAGGCACAGGGATGAGGAAGCCCACCACATTGACTGTCATGTTGTAGCGCAGCCTCCAGCCATGGTGAGGATAATCCAAGTAGCATGCCTTTGCCTCTAGATCAGGGAAGAACTGTACTGAGCGAAAGAGCAAGGCGGGAAGACTGAGCAAGAATCCCACAAGCCAGATAGCAGCACAGATAACCTTTGCTTGGGTGGCACCTCTCCGCCTGCTCACAGATATGGGCCTGGTCAGCACCTGGTAACGATCCAGGCTAACCTGGGTAAGAAACAGCACGCTGCAATAATAGTTCATACCGATTATGAGGTTGACCAGTTGGCACATGGGCTCACCGAATGACCAGTTGAACTTGTCAATGATGGTGATGACCCAGAAAGGAAGGCAGCATACCATGAGCAAATCCGCAGCAGCCAGGTTCCCCAGATAAATGTCCGCCACAGAGCAGTGTCCTCTCTGGAAGCAGAACACAGAAAGGACGAAGGCATTGCCCAGCATACCTAGAACACAGATGATGGACATGCATACTGGCTGAATGGAGTAGACCCACTCCCAGGTCTCAGTATGGTTACACTCCAGCAGCTCCAGCAATGGTCCTGCAGTCACGTTCACAACCATCGCAAAATGATGTTCCAGAGAATAGATATATGTGTCAAACCTTCCTAACTGAGTAACTGTTCTCTACAAGGTTGTTAAATAGGATACTTAGAGGACTTAGACAGTTTTATGTGCAAAGAAATTAAGTAGTTCTGTGATGTGAAGAAGATCAAGTCCAGAACCTAACTGGATGAAAGAAGAGAGCGAGGCACCTTCCCTTTATCATAGAGAGGACAAAGACTACATGTGGTTGCTAATGTAGCTCAGGAACTCTTTAAATAAACTAAGTTGTGATCAAATGGAGGCAACAGATGGCCAATCTTATCTGCCTGACTTCACACTGGTGTAACTGTTCACCTCTCAGTGCCCCAGTACCTGTGACATAATGAATGGGCATTTAACTGATAAGGCTAGGGTCACATGACCTTCACTTAGCGTTGCTTTAATGTCATGAAAATTTTTTCTTGTATGGTTTAGCACTCAAATGAAGGAAAATGCAGTTGTGTGTAATTAGTGTGGTGGAGCAATATCAACAAAACAGTTTGTTTTCATTGGCTGCAACAATCCTAAAGAATATTTCTCTGAAAGCAATACATATGTTCACTGATCTCCATTTAATCACAGATACAGCAAATAAGTATTACTCTAGTAATGATGACATTTTCACACAATGTAAAAGACATCTGCTGAGCTCAATTCATGCAGGAAACTAAAACGTATTAAAACAGTGGAGACTTGTCTTTTTTGGACAGTGATGGTATGTACTGTACATTGTACAGTGATGGCTTTTATGAATAGTGATGGCTTTTTATGTAGATATGTATTTTCTACATAGCTTGCTAGCTAATTGTCTAGTGGGTCTAGATTACATGTCTGTGGACATGTCAGTGCTAGGTTACGACAAAAAAATGTCGCAATCAAGGGTACATATTCTCTAAAACCTGCCTCCAAATTCCTCTAGTCTTTTAATGTCCCAAACACTTTTAAGAACAGTAAGGGGATGTTTATGTTATGGTGTTAGCTTATGTTACGTTCACTGATGAGTTTGTTTGTTGGAGCATGTAGACAAGTGCACCATGGAGCTGAAGTCCACCCACATGAGGTGTTGGATAAGTTTAGACATTGCATCAAGCTGTTTGTTTTTACCTTAAAACGTTTATGTACCAACGAACATTAAGCGCAAAATGTCTTATGGTTGTCTGCAAACATTCTTAAGTTCAGGTGTTCTTGGTACGATATGATGTCAGTCTTCATGAGAGTAGCCAGCTAGTAGGGAATATTTCTTGCTGGCTGAATAATCTGTCTGGTTAAAGTATGTTTAGGCTAGCTAGGTCTTCGTTAGTTATTTTTTCAGACAGTGACTCTGTGTGCAGTGCTTGGATATGAACTTTATAGCCTGTGACTGTAATGCTGCTGACATTTCTTGGCATATATATGTGAGCTATTACTTTCAGTTACTATTAAAAGACTGAAGTCAATGATTTATGAAAAAAGGAGAAAACATTTTATTTAAAGTAGAAGAAACAAATTACAACAAAGTTGTTTTCAGACTGGCAGTACTCACCCACACACACAATGGTTTATTGCCATTTATTGCCAAGCTTGGAACTTGTGGTCAAATGTGGGTGTGCTAGTCACCACCATCTGCTTTAGTAGCATGTCTCACCAGACATCAGGCTTTGGGAAAACACATGATTTCGGAGGGTGTTATTCATAAGCCGCAGCAAAAAAACCTGGTTCCTGTCACAACTGGAAAGACTGCGACACATTCTCCAGTTTATCCCGGGTGGAGAACGCTTATTTTCTTAAAAGTCTTGGAAAAATGTTTTTGTGTCTTGGAGTGAGTAATGTCTGTAAACTCCATTTTCAGTCGTGTTTACAAAGAACACTCTGAAACAGCTCCAGACACCAGTCTGCGATTACCACTGTGGCTTATGCTAGGCATTATCACCACAATAATCTCACAATATTTACAGTTCAATTATGTCATTTTGACAGATAACCATGTGGTAAAAGAAAAGATACACCGAGTTTTGGAACTCTTATTCTTGTTTATAATTACATCACATCCGATATAGTACAACCCCCAAAAAGTTGGAATCTCAAAAAATGACAAAAATTAGTAATTTGTATTTCTGTTCAACACATTATTTGATGTTTTATCTCGTGAATTTATTTTTTTAAATAATAATACATTTATTTAAAATCTGAAAATTCTACACACTCTGATAAAACCTGAACAGGTGAGTGTTTGAACTTGTACCATTGTTATTCATCACAATTTTTTTATACCACATGTTAAGTATTTGGACATTGAAGATACCAAATTGGTATGCCTTTATCCATTTTTGGCTCTTTATATTCAATAACATGATTGTCTTACCTGTTTCATATAACCTTGTTATTTCAACTGGTAGATTATTATTAGTCCTAAATATCATTGTCCCAACTTTTTTTGAATATGTCACAGGCAAATTCAGAATGAACATATAAAAAATATTTCTTTAATAAAAATATTATCTTCAATAAACCATAAAGTTGATGACAACACACAAAATCTTTGGTTTATGTACTGTTTTTGATTGAATATCAATGTAAATAAAGTCAAAATGTATTTATAAATTACTTCTTGCTGTTTTTAATTGCATTTCATGCACCATCCCAACTTTTTTCTAATTGGGGTAAAATATTATATAATACATTGTATAAACAAACATAATTTATTTGTGAAACTTACATTCAGATAGACATTACATACATACAAATTCATATTTACACCTTAACAATGACTATCTTTAATTTGTTATCTCCATTTAAATGTTCAATTGTGTATATATAGTGCATTGCAAATAGATTAGAATTATTCATTGCTGGTAGTATGTGTGCTTTTGACTTTAAAACACTCTATAACATTAGAATACTCACAAATAAATATAAATGCAGAACATGGAACATAATTACAATGTTGTGAATGATAATTAGAAGAAAACAAAAATTGATTATTGATTTTTTTACTGCCCTCAAGTCATTAGATGGATATGTTTAATTCTATTAGCCGCTCATCAGATTTACTATAATGGTGTATTTATTAGCTGAAGCAGAATGGATGGTAACTGTAAATGCAGAACTTCAGTACAGTACAGGAAACATATCGACAGACATAGATCATATAATCTATCCAAGAATCCATGATTCTTTACTTTGGAGGAAAGCTTAAGAACCATGAGTTGTCCACCCTGACAAAATGTTTCCAAACATATAGTGGATCTGAATATCAACCATTATGGTAGTCTAGGAGGAGCCCTGACCTGCTGCTTTTCTTGAGTCCCTACATATCTGATCCAAATTATCAGCTAATTAACACTTTCTAAGATGAAGTGGGTGTGTTACAAGGCTACTTGACGACCTGAGTTGAAAACTTGTGATCTATTACATGTGCAAAGCCCTGTTCTGTGATTAATAATTGCATTAGCTCCAAAAGAATGTCCATGATGTGAGCTTTATTCAAACAAACGTCTTCAGAGTTGATGACAGGTGTGATCGTGTAGAACCGCTCACTTTAGTGTCTTGTTGGGTCAGTTGCTTGAAGAGCTCCTTCACTTTCTTTCGGAAGTTTTTGCCAACTACGACATAGAGGATGGGATTGAGCACGCTGTTGCTCAGGGCTAAATACGTAAATATCTGATTACAGATCTCTAGGGTAGTTTCTAGTGTGCATCCACTCAGTGCCTGGAATCGCATCAGGATGTCTAGAAGAGTTACTAGGTGGAAAGGAATCCAGCAAATCAAGAAAACTAGAAGCACAACCAGCACTAGCACTGAGGCTTTCCTTTCTGTATTTACAGCATTGAACCTGTCCATTACTTGCCTATGGAGGGCATGTATGATCTTCCAGGTGCAATAGGATATGACAGAGATGGGGATGATGAAACCCAGCAGAATGAGTAAAATGTCACAAGTCATCTCCACCTCATAGCTAGGGTAGCGCAATATACAGGCTGTCACCATATACATTGGAACATACTCTACAGCCCTGAAGCTGAGTGTTGGGATGCTGAGGAGGATTCCCAGACTCCACACGGCTATGCAGCTGAGCTTTGCGTACCAAGGCCTTCGCATCCTTCCATGGGACATGGCATGTACCAGTGCAATGTATCGATCTGCACTCACCAACACCAGGAAGTAAACACTACAGTACATGTTCATTTTGATGCCTGTGTTGACCAGACGGCACAATATGGAACCAAACTCCCATTCAAAGCTGTTAGCCACATTGATAGCCCAGAAAGGCAGACAGCACATCAGAAGAAGATCAGCAGCTGCCAGATTCCCCAGATATATCTCAGCCACTGTGCAGGCTTTCTTATGGAGACAAAAAACCAGCAGGACAAAGACATTTCCTACAATTCCTAGAATGCAGATGACAAACATGAAGACAGGTTGCATGACGTACAGCCAGTCCCATGCCTCAGAACTGAAACATTGGCTATTATTTGTGAGATTGGTGGGGAAAATCAAAGGTGTGGTTCCTGGGTCTTCTGGCTCCATTTGGTGGCTGTCAAAACACAAAAAAAGAGAAGAGCATGATTTCTCTAGAGTGTCATTAGAAACACCCTCTTATCATATCATGTTCTACATTTCTTATCTCAACCACAGTAATTGGGTAATTGTTCTGCTCTTCAGAGTAATCTGATTAGCAGCCTCTGGAGAGGAAATTGTTCATAAAGAGGAAGGATGTTGAGGGATGAGCAAGATAAATGCATATATATCTTGGTCATCCCTCAACATCCTTCCAGTTTATGAACAATTTCTGAGTAAACTGAACAGTTTCTCAGTAAGTAGTGATATTTTAGAATTGGTCTATAAAAGCTTGGTGGAGAGTGTTTTAACATATAATATATATGTCTGGTGTAGAATGCTTGGGAGCAAAAATAAAATCAAATTCTTAAGGATGGTGCATATGGCAGAGAAAATTATCAGAAAACCACAAAAACAACTGGGTGAGATACATCTGTCCAGTACCAGGAAAAAAGTCCAGCAAATTGTGAGGGATCACACACATACTCTATTTACTGAATTTGACTTGCTCCCTTCCGGTAGGTGATACAGGATTCCTATTCCCACAAAGAATATTTATAAGAACTCATTTATCCCTCTGGAAATTTCTCTACTGAACTCTTAATTGACTTAATAGTATGATAATTTTAAGATCAGTGTGTGCATACTGTGGTTTTATATTTGAGGTATTTTAATTGGATTTTCCTGTAAGCTATGTTTGTTATTTTGTATGTATGTATGGTTGTATGTATAATATGACTTATTTATTTACTATTTATTCTTCTGTTGACTGTGTAGTCTGATGATGAAGCCAAAGACAAATTTCCAGAGATGGACAATAAAGTATCAAATGAAATATAGCAGAGCAGTTAATGCCAAATCTTTTGGCCAATTCACTGAAATAAATGTTTAATTTCTGTTCATAATTTAATTCAAAATGGTAAATTGGGATATATCTTATATTCATTACAGGTAAAGCGACATATTTCATATTGATATTGTTTGAATAGTAATTTACTCAAACTCGAAATAAAATTTGAAATAATATATTTCTTTAACTATAAGCCATACTGACCAACAGTAAAAGAAAAGACTTAAAATATGCCACTTTTGTGTATAATGAATATAAAATGTTTTTAAATTAAATTCTGAGCACATTAACGTTTTTCATTTTATTCTATTTTTTGAGATGCACCTTAATGCATAAAACCTCTTTTTAAAAAGTGTTGAAAAACTGTGGAAATGTTAATATTGAAATGTTGATTTTGGTTGCAATCCACAATAAAATCACAAACAAATAGAACTGACAGCTCAGTATCTGCCCTGCTATAGGGCGCCCTCTTGTGGTACAATACTGAGCTGTAAGATTAATCTGTGTTAAGCCCCTTCAGTGCTGAGCAGCCAACAAGCATAATTTCTAGTACAAAAAATGAAATTCTACATTTTTTGGATTTAGCAGTTACAAAAATGTGTTAGTATATTACAAAGTGCTAATTTTAAGGCTTCTTTTACAAAAACTAGCAACATTTTGTGTTTATTTCATGTTGTTACTGTGTGAACACAATAAGATTTGGGCATGAAAAATCAGACAGATCTAATAGACAAATCTAAATAAATACAAAAAATTTAAGCTACCCTTTATAACACACACAGACACACAGACACACACACACAAATATATATATATATATATATATATATATATATATATATATATATATATATATATATATATATATATATATAACTTTATATACATATAACTTTATATTGTGTAGATCAATTTTACGGACAAATGTGATTATTAGTTATTAATGCTCTGAACTTGGACGAATGAATTAGACTATCAAACTCATAATTATGATTATTAACAGAACATTAGTGTAGTGTATATATAAAGCTTTAGGTGACTTTAGGCTTACAGTGGTGTTTCAGATTGGAACATCATGTATCTCACTCTCAGTGACTGAAGCAGTTAAATTTAACAGTTGTTTGTGTTTGCAGTCCACAAAAAGAACTTGTATTTGGCACAGATAGGACAGTCACATATGGATATTATTACAGTACATTTCTAAGACTTTCACTCACTGCACTCTGCCTTCATGCTCTGCATATGAAATTGTGTGTTTTTTTCAGACAGATGTGACTCATCTTTACCTCTGATGTTCCAGCCAGTGCTTATGTTCTCTTTAAGTAAAATAAACGTCTTCTGCTATATTTGTTTTTAAGGATGTTGTATATCACTAAAGGTTTGTTCACAAAGTACTTGTACAGTACTATGAAACACTTAGGCAAAGAAGGTTTAATGACAGAAAGTTTAAAATATTCATGTGTAGTCTAAAACAACAGCATGATGACTGGAAAGACAAGTCTGTTTAATCTGAAGAGAACTGTAGTTAAAGATTCCTGAGATATGTTTTTTTGTTAATTCTATGAGATGAGTGAAAGCTGCACATACCTTGTTTTCAACAGGATCTCTCACAAAAAAACAGATGTGCTGCTGTCTCCCTCCGGATGTGCTTTCACTTTATTTTGTGCTCTCTAATGTGCTCACCGCATGGCCTGGCTGCTTTTAAACAGGGTGAGCTGGACCTTGATGTGATGTCATTCCAAAGTGAAGCAATCTGCCCTCCTCTTCTCTTTCCTGCCTCTCTTTCATAATTTATAGTTTGCTGGTTCAAAGAGAAGAATCAAGAATTTTAATTTTGATACTGAAAAGTCAAGTACATACAGAGTGTTTGAGTCCATATCTGTGTTTCTTCATCTCCTTTGCTCATCTTTCTTGTCAGATTAAGCGTTTAATAGTTTAGATCGGTATTTTAAAGTCACGACCCTATAAAAGTGTGTTTAGATATCCAGCCGATGGTCCAGCTCTTTTTTCACATAAATGACTGCGTGATGAAAAAAAGAACGTCAAGACCATAAAAGGTACAGTCTCCTGATTTGCGTAAAGTAACATGTGGAAAATCACAGCAGTATTCCTCACCCCTACCTTACAAACAAGGATGTTGTCTAAAAGTATGCTTTGATGAAAAAGGTGAAAGTTAACAGTTGACATTTTTCAGTTGGAAAATGTCATTTGATACCAAATAGCAATTTGAATGGCTTATTTTATTGTCAGACCAGATAATATCTGCACACACAAAATATAATGTTTTTCTTTTAAATCAAAGTGATAAGCATTTTATAATGGCTCACATTATTTACTTTAGGGCCTCTTTGGATGATGAACTGGCGGAAAGTGTTTGTAATAGCAATCTGGTACAACACAACACTGTACTCCTGGTTTTATTTATTTATTTAGTGCAAATGGCCTCCTTGTGAGACCTCCTCGTGGTAAGAAAATGCTTTTATGCCATTATTGCCATTATTGACCGCAGTTCTTCTGTTAGCTCTTAACTGTATTTAGACTATGTGCTCATGTTCTCTGTATTGGATAAGTGCTTTTGCTCATGTTTTCCCAGAACTCACACTGTAAAATGTATACGTTGTTGTTCTTTCTTTTTGCTTTGAGTGCTGAGAAATGCCCTCACCAGTCGCATGGCTATATGTCCTCAAACCCTCTGACCAACTGTGGTGAATAATTTTGCTCTTACTTCCATATTTCACTTCTACAGAGCTCATATTAACCTGTCCATTGGCTTGTTTGGACAGTTACTGATGATTGTTTATAATGTTTTGTTGCACTTTGGGATTGAATGTCCCTACTTTCATAAAGTTGAAACAAAATGTAATGTGGTTTATTATGCACCAGTGAGTCAATGCATTAAGACTACATTCCCAGGTGAAGTGAATAACATTGATGATCTCACATGTAAAGGTCTGAGATATATTAGACAGTAAAATAACAGTTGTTTCTTGTGGTCAATGTATTTGATGTGGAAGAAATGGTCAGGTGTGAAAACCTGAGAAATAAAAACTTATAGCTTGATGACTGGTCAGTCCCCATTTCCAAATTACCAAGACCTCACTCCAATCAAAGATCTGTGGGATGCCTTTCTAGTTTCAACTTACAGGACATAAAGGATCTGCTGCTAATGTCTTGGTCCCAGATAACACGGGACAGAGCTTGTTTTGTTGGCACAAATAAGACCAACATTCAGTATTGGGGTCATTACAGAAAAAAAATTATTAATTACAAATTACTGATTACTTCTCAAAACTATAAAGGGATTACTTTCCTTATTACATCCTGGACAAAGTATAGTGAACCCCCGCCTGTTTGCGGTTCAGCATTCGCGGATTCACCTATTCGTGGAATTTTCTCTAGAACATATCTATTTGTTATTTGCGAAAAACCCACATATTTGCGGTTTGTTCTGTAGAACATATTGTGGCGTGCATGGCAGAGAGTGAGAGTAAGGATGAGGCATGGCCATTCTTTAATGGGCTTTATTTTCTCTCAGTAAAATAGACAGAGAAATGGCAGTAGTAAAAACCTCCTCACACACACTTCATTCAGACCATTATCTATCACTGACATGTCCCACACTGGCGGTAAGCCGTTGTCCCTATCCTAACAGTCAAGCACAACTTTAACACAATGAACACAAATAGAACCCTACTTACTTTACCCCTAAGCTACTGGTGCACGGCTAGTAGACGCCGGGGACCACCTGAAACACCACAATATATACTGTAGAACAGTTGGGTATGTCCATTCTCCAATACTCGAACGCTATTGGCTGGCATTCGGATGGCCGTAAAAGGCCAGCTGTCATTGGCTGATCCGCACAACACAGCCACTTTTGCAGGAGCCGTAGATCTGAGTAGTTTTGCTTTTCTTTTACCCCTAAGATGCCCCCTAAATGCCCAGTTTCTTCTCAGGTTTCCAGCACAAAGTGCAAGTGGCGAAGTGTTAGCAGCTGAGAGAGAGAGGGAGAAAGAGAGAGAGAGAGAGAGAGAGAGAGAGGCCAAACCCCTGCGAATACGAGGGGGGTTGGTGGGGGTTTGGGGTCGGTTTTCATCATGTTATTCATCATTACTGTGCTTCTGCATTCCTCTATAAAACCCAAAATAATCTGTACCAAACGGCAAAAGAACTCAATCTCAGTGGGTATTATTAAAAAGACAAGTGGATCCTCTGCTCTGAATTACAATCATACACAAGATAAGATGTAAAATATCCTATGCCAAACCATTAGAGCTTCACATAGGGCCCACCCCTCTCTCTTACCACCGGCAGCCACACAAATCTATTGTTTCAATCCTACAGCTACACCCTATGGTTGCTGTGGCCGTTTATGATCCGATCAGCAACCAATAAGCGTCCCCAAACCGGAGAGAGAGAGAGAGAGAGAGAGGAACCCAAACCATCCACTGCATTACTAGCTCTTCACAGGGGTCACCAGTTAGGCACCTTCCCTCGTCAGTGTTTCACTGAATTAAGCCCACGACACCTCCAGAAGGCTCAACAGTGAAGTCTGGCGTCCCAGACCCACCCCCCTCCAAGCTAGCTCTACAGACCTTCCTTACCCTTAACAAACATAAATCCACACTGGCCTCCCTGGTGACTAAGGCTGTATCTAGCCCCACTGGCACCATTAATGCATGCTCAGTGCCACCAGTTCCATCTGATCTTTACGTGCTACAACACCAACCACCGAAACAGCTCCTCTTCAGTGCATTTCCCCAACTAATCTGTGTTCTCCTCATCTACAACCACTGACTAGACCTTTCAGCTGTTTCTGATAACTCCACAGCTGCCCTCAGCTTCCGGCCCCTGATGCCGAACTTGCACAAGCAGGGATGTAGCAGACTTGGCTACAAATCCCCTAACACCTATCTCCACTGGTCTTACATCTACCTTCCACCCGCGCTCCCTCACCTCAGCCTCCAAGTCCGCATACTTCAGCTTCTTCCTTTCAAATGCTTCGTCAACTGCATCCTCAAATGGAACTGTTAACTCTATGAAATAAACTATCCGTTTACTTTCAGTGTACAGCACCATATCTGGCCTCAGTGTAGTTAACACAGTGCACTCTGGGACCTGCAGTTTTTTACCCCATCCACCAGCAATTTCCAATCTCACGCTTCACCCCATCTACCAGTATTTATAGCCTGCTCTCGAATATGTTCCCCCTCATGCACAAACCTAATCACTTTATTACTACAACCACTCGTCAATGCATTCACCTCCATGCGTTTGCTGTCCAACAAACATGCTAACACCCTTAGCACCTAATTATGTCTCCATGTATACCTCCCCTGCGACAAACTAACCTTACAAGCTGATAAAATATGCCTCAGCGTGCCAACCCCTGTACATAATCTACAACTAGGGTCTTCACCTACCCACTGTCCAAGGTTTTGTGGAGTTGGAAGGACATCATAAGTTTCTCCAAGCAAAAACTTAATACGACTTGCCTCAATTGCCCACAGTTCTTGCCAAGTGATCTTCCACTTCTCTAAATTCTCCCAACGAAGCCACTGACCTTGTTTGGCCTGTGATGCTGCTGTTGCACACCATGCCTCCTCTTCCTGATCACGAATAAATCTAATCATTATTTGCCTTCTTTCTGGTGATGTGGCCTTACTAAAAGCTTTCCATGAATCACCTGACTCAAGGCCCGCTCTTCCACACTGCACTTGACCAATCACATCCCTTAGCTCTAATGAGCTCCTGGCTACCTGCACTGCCACTCACGGGTTCCACTTCCTTCCTGCTTTTGTGACTGGCGCTGCTGCGTTACCACTGCATCCTTTGATCCTGACAAAATCATCTCACGACTCACCTTTGCACATTTGAATTCCTCAACTAAACTTGTGAGTGGTAGCTCCAGTACCCCTCTCCCATACCACAACACACTACTTAAACACTGTGGCACCCCTAACCACTTCCTTATGGCCTTGTTCATAACCCTTTCCATCCTCTCTACTTCTGTAATCGAAACATCATAAACTGTCAACGGCCATCTAATACGAGGCAGTGAGCCAAACTGCAGACACCACAATTTCAACTTCCCTGGCAGACAAGATCTATCTATGTTATTAATAGCCTTCACCAAATCAGCCTTTATTTCCACAACTTGGTCTGTATCATTTAGTGCTGCACTATACCATCTACCTAAGCTCTTCACTGGTCTCTCCAGTACTGAAGGAATCATTTCTCCTTCCATCACAAAATTTTCCTGAACAAGTTTCCCTTTGACAATCAACAGACTTCTAGACTTGCTCGGTTTAACTTTCAGCCTTAGATTAGCCAACCTTAGATTATCATTTAACTTCCCCAGCAACCACCGTGTGCAAGGCACAGTAGTCGTCAGGGTCGTCATGTCGTCCATGTAAGCCCTGATTGGGGGAAGCCGAGTACCACCATGCAACCTCTCCCCACCTACAACCCACTTAGAGGCTGTGATTACTACCTCCATCACCATTGTGAAATTGTACAGCCAGCCGTTATACCTACTTCTAAACGCCCCCATGATGTAAGAAATTCCATGGTACTAAAACAAAAAATGAATATCCTCAAAATACGATTTAACAAGCCTAGTAACCTTATCTGGCACCTGGAAAAATTCAAAAGCTTTACACATTAGTTTATGTGGCACTGATCCAAATGCGTTTGCTAAATCTAAGAAAACAACATGTAGATCTTTTGCCTCTTTCTTTGCTGTCTGAATCTGATGCCAGATCATGCTGCTATGTTCCAAACATCCTGCAAAGCCAGAAACCCCTGCCTTTTGGACTGACGTGTCAATTAATTTATTTCCTTTCAAATACGCAGCAAGTCTCCACACTATCACACTAAAGAATATCTTACCCTCCAAGGAAATAAATAAAATAGGTCAGATAATTTTTGTTTAATTAAAACAAGCAGCTAACGCTTCCTGAACACCAAGAAAATGGCTTGTAAACAGTTAAAGGGTCTTTGAATCAAAAACAAAGGTTAAAAATTAAAGTATAAATCTGAAGGTAGTTTCTTATTTGTAAGCATTTTTTAAATTTCCCATTGCATCTTAAAGGCTGCAGAAGTTGCATTCAGGAACCTGCATTTAAGGTGGAATGAGAAATTTGAAAATATGAATAAGACACTAAATAAATACTATGCTTAAGTCTGACCTGT
Organism: Crenuchus spilurus; assembly: GCA_036984385.1. Classification (NCBI taxonomy): domain Eukaryota; kingdom Metazoa; phylum Chordata; class Actinopteri; order Characiformes; family Crenuchidae; genus Crenuchus; species Crenuchus spilurus. Next base: position 6,803 of record BRDA01061668.1, on the reverse strand, counting down.
TTCTGTAATGTTGGGACTTGAGCTCAAAATTGCAATATCTATAACTTTTTGACATTTGCTTGGTTACTAGGGTGGTCCAGGGTACGCATGAAATTTGTTTTTTCTTTCACCTTTTCATTTGATGCTACTACTGTGGAAAAGTAAAAGTGTCATTTTTTGTCAAGTTAAGCTGATATTTGGGGCTCTGCTCAATCAAATGAAACCAAATTTATTGTAAATGTAACTTTTACTAACAGAAGGTCAATGAGTGTAAACAATGCTGCTTAGTTTGTGTTTAGTTTACTTACTGTAACCTCAACATTTACTTACTTTTTCTATTATTATGCTTTGCTATTAAATATTCATTACATTGCACATTTTGAATTTGTAATAAAATGGTTTGTTGTTGGTATCTGTACTTCTGTACATGTGTATAAACTGCTAATAACATCACATAATATTGTTCTCTTGAAGACAGATGAGTAACTGAAGGAACACAGTGTTTATTAGGTCAGTAACTGTAATGTGACATTAATTTTAACTGTAATACTTCACATTTCTTAGTTATAGGAACAAGCAATTGCATTGAACACATTGGGGCATAGCACCAAATCCCCCACTAGCTCCCTAAAATCCCTAAGACTATTGGATGGCTCTGCATGTCCACTATTAGACCATCTCTGATGCCCCTTGTTACACCCAACACTGTCATTATTTTATAAAGCATATTAGCATACTGGTTTCTGATCTGTTTCTAAGTACTGTACCATACCTCAATAGTTATTCTGTTTTCTGTCAGCATACATCAGAAAAAAGCAGAAACACGTAGTATCTGGCAGAGGCGGTTATGGGAACTAATGAGTTAAAGAATTAATATTGTCATGGGAGGATCCGTTTTCAAATTGAAATGTAAAAATTGGAGGTATTGATGTTTTAGGAATGAAGGAAAGTTGACTCTAGCTAAACTCCCCAGAACAGACCTTCTGTAAGAAAGAGTAAATAAGTTATAATTTGTCATTTTCATCATGACCGTGAAATAGGCTCTTTGCTCAGAACTGCCATGAAATGTCAGAAGTTAAGTGTGTTGCACCTTAATTCCACTTCTAAAAATAGTGTGGATATGTTTCTCATTTTGCATTCATGTAATCATGCGAGGTGAAATATTTCAGGAAGGTGGCACTCAGGAGTGATGAAACTTTGACAGCAAAGCTGAACTAAAGCACTATTTTCCCAGGTTCATTTTTGCTGTGATTCGAAACGTGATTCTACCTCATAAAGCAGAATCTTCCCCCACAACTAATGCTTATTTTCTGGGCATGTTTTATGACTCTAGACCATTGACTGAAGAGATTTCCCTCCAGACATGGACGTGCTTTTCTTTGCATTGTTTTGGATTGATAAAGACCTTCTATAAAGGACCTTCTCAGTATAATACACCACACTAGCTATAATGTAATTAACAATAAGCTACACTTTTAGCATTAGTATATATGTTAGCTTCTGTTACTCTAATCTCCTGATTAGACACAAATGTGCCATGGCAAATACATTTTTGATATACATACACAGTAACTCTGCCAGTGTTAAATCAACACTATTAGAGTTAAATTAACACTGAGGGTGTTAAAATGTAACACTCTCAGTGTTAATTTAACTCTTATAGTGTTGATTTAACACTGGCAGATTTACTGTGTAGTTTCCAGAATCCATTTTTTTCTTTACATATTTTAAATATATAACCTATTTTGTAATTTCATAAATACAAAAGTCAGCACTAACACTAATTATATAATAAAATACTTTCAGATCCTCTACATCCTTTTAAATTATGCTATTGAAATAGTCTATGGAAAGGTCATTTGGAGTTTTTGGGTTTGGAGACCTCAGGATGCAGCTGGATCACCTGTAATTGTCCAAATGTGACCCTTGGAAATAGTTTTGGCTTTTAAACAATCCTCTCATTTTCTGTTGATGGTTGACTTTTGGTCTATAATCACAGGCCTAGTCAGTATTTTCAGGTGTATAGCTGTTTTTAGCCATTTATGTAGGTCAGAGAGATATTGTTGTCTTTCAATTTTAAAAGAATTTTATCTCACTGTTCCCCCCTTTTTTCTGCCTATCTGTCTATCTCTCTGTCTCTATCTGTCTGTATATCGCTAAGCCTCTTCATCTCTCTGTCTGTCTCACGCACTCACTCCCTCTCTATCTCTCACTCTCACACTCAGTATCTTTCTCTGTGTCTCACTTTCTTTCAATCTCTGTCCCTCACTCCCTTTATCTCTCTCTCTGTGCCTCTCTCACACAGTGTCTCTCTCCATCTCACCTTCTGTCTCTGTCTATGTCTCTCTCTCTCTCTCACTCACACACACACACACAAACACACACCTTCCCACCCTTTACTTTTCCGGTGTTTGCCTTTCCTATGATATAATGTAAAGCTAAGAGTGTAAAAAGCCTGAGAAAGTGAAATAGGATGTGAGTGTTTGCGCGCTGTGAGTGGACATATGGTGCTTGTGTGTATGTGATGTAGCAAACATTACCAGGTTGTGGAGTTGTGTACTGATGTGGTGACATAAGCTCACAGGATTTTATTTTAGGATGAAGTAGGAAGCAAACACTTGACACTGTGACTCTTAGTCATAGAGACCAAAGCAAACAGAGAGTAGCCTAAGAACAATTCTCAAACAATGAAAAAGCCATTTATTCTTCTTTGACATCAGGCTTTAAAATTTTTTTTTTTTTAAATGTGTCAAGTGATTGTAATGTTACATACATTATATGTAATCACTTATCACTTATCATATAAATTCAAATCTATTTTGGCTATAATGGTTAAAATAGTCATGCACAGACTTTTCCTTTTTTAAAGCAGAAGTTGGTCCAGTCTGTCTGTTTCTAGCAGATAGAATTGTAAAATATTTTTAAAATGTGGGTGGCAAATAATGGGCATTTAGCTGTGGCGAACCTTATGGCACACCAGAACTTTCCATTCCTGTGAACGATTCTCATGTTTATGCATCAGACCTCAGACGGCCACAAACATATTGCTTGGAGTGGTATCACACTCTGTCAGCATCTTCTTAAATAACAAGACTCTGAACATGAGAAGTGGAAAATTCAGCACGATGCAAATTCTATTTCAGAATAAATACATTTACATTGAAAATAGATCAGATTGCATAGAGACATGTTCACTTTTCCTGCTATTTTCATAATCTGGATGACAAAGTGTCTTATCAGTATATAGAGCAGTGTAGACCACCGTCTTGGGCTGTATTTCTGTATTATGTTTCTTTACTCAATAGGTTTCAGCACTTCTGCACAGATTATATGTATTTTTGTATTAGGGTGACTGTAGCTGGTCTGTGTTTTTGTGTTTCTTGACTCAAATTACGATGCCATTAAACCACACTAATAAGCCTGTCATCTTTCTAGGCGTCACCACTGTACTGAGTTATGATGTTCTGGTAAGACTGCCACCACAGAGAGGGAACAACATTCAACAAAACAGTTGTATTTGCTTTTTAGTACATTTTCAACAGATTTGGAAATGTGTCTATTCCAGCACTATGGGACCTACTGGCTCTGCTGTGCTCTGCTTTGGTAGACCACTTTTTTATTTCTGGCACCAATTTATTTTTGAAACTTTTTCCTTTGCTGTATGGCACAGAAGAATCAGTTTTGGTGTTATTAACAACTCAGTGAATTAAATGTTCTAGAACACTCAAACTATTATTTATATATATATATATGAGTGTGTGTGTGTGTGTGTGTGTGTGTGTGTGTGTGTGTGTGTGTGTGTACTATTCATTACATGTAAAGTCACATTTGCCTTTTTCAGATTTTAATTTTTTGGTGTAGCATTGTATAGAACCATTCATCTTGCATACTTAAAAGGTTCTTTGCATGGCGAAATAATTCTTCTTTATGATGGAGAGCCTGTAGCATATATGGTTCTTCTAAAATGTCATGCCATTATTAGAAGTCAATGAACCTTTTTTTAAGGAACCGCAGAATAATTTTTGCTAAGACAGTACATGACGAAAGAAAATAAATATGAACATCTGCTATTCAAAACATCACCCACTCACACATTTGGCAACAGTGAAGAGGAACATCACCACACTTTCCACTGATGACTTTCTTCAATATATGGTCACTGCAGGAAGTTTTGCTGATGTTGCTAAGGGCTAAGATCAGCTTAGTTTATATAGATGCTGTCCTAATAGCACAAACTAGACACTCAAGACTGCATAAACAAACAGCTCAGCCAGAATTCTTGTGGTGTGATGTTTTGATAAAGATTGGAAAATGACGAGTTTCCTTTGCAGAGTTCTTAAAGTTTTTTGCTTTTTTGTCCACCCTGATATCACCTCAATTAGAAATAGGTTTGGACTTTGGTAAAAAGTCATGCTAACATGCTCTCACCTCTGATTCCCAACCTTCTATAACACAATTCAGCAGGACACATTCTTTACATATTAGTGCCATCTACTGGCATGAATGCAGCTGCACACTGATTATGCATATTTAGGATCAGATGGGCTACAATAGTTCTCATTCCTGTCAGTCTCTATAATGTGATCACATTATGATGCATCTTGTCTTACAGTAGTTAGCATTCAGTCTCATACCTCCATTTACCTCCATCACAAGTTCCTTTGTTTATCATCACTGTCCAAGGAAACAAGTATGTTCACTAACTGGTAAATTAGTATTTTAAGGCAAAACCTTTTTTACTTTCAGTGCAAGTTAATGCAAAGATGTTTTATTCTAAACAAGTTTGGAATATTTATATTGGACCAATCATCCTGAAGTTCTCATACAGTGTAAAAACTCACATTATGCAGAAAACTAAAAGTCCAAAAATATGCAGATACTTTTTTTACTTTGGACAGTGACAATATTCATCTCCTAAAACATATTAAACAGTAAATCCATATTACAAAATGATTGAGTTATTATTAAATTGTAGGAATCAGAATTGACCGTCTGGACTTGAGTCAGGGAAAGTTTAGGATTTCATAATCTCTCTAATACCAGCTAAGCAAATTTCACAGACATAATCCTTCCCTTCCAACTTAAAATGAAAAAAAAAGCTAAAGGAAGTTAGAGCACAACATGTAAGAAATACATTTACTTCTGACTGATATCTGTTCATACAGATGACTAATCACAATGATGAATGTCTACAAACGAGCTTCTGAAAGAGACCATGGAGGACCTGCAGGCCTGCCACACTGTTTACCAGGTCATGTGCTGAACAAACTGGAGATTTTCATTTAGAAGTTAATCAGACCTGACTTTCTTGACATTTCTGCCTGTGATTGTTTAAATGATGATAAACACTCCTGACTAATGTGTCCATTCAAACTCCTATAGAGAGAAAGAAAGGCAAATCAGAGTTTTAAAACATACCTTCCCAGTCTAATTAGCCTATATATTTTTGTGATGTCACAAAAGTATCATATAGTCCTTTCTATTCTCATTTTAAGGAGTTTCTCAGTCTGGAACACTGTTTGAAAAAGGCATGATACAGGGCAGTCAATCAGAACAGAGGTCATTTACATATTAATCTTAATCTTAAAAGGAACAGTAATAAGTCATTATGTATATATAATTATGCTTTTTATGCATTATACCACACACATGTCATAAGTGGAGATTGGGGATATGGTCCCTTTAAAATAGCAATTAGAATAGTAAACATAACTTATAAATAGATACAAATAAAAGAAAAAAAAAAACAAAATCTCCATAAAGACTGATGTATTATGCCTAATGTGCTGCTCAGCCCTCCTCCCTGTAATACAGGATGTAGGGCTTGTTTTATATTTCCCAAAGTTGCTGTCAGTGTATAAAAGGCTGGATAAGAATGTCTGGGTGGATTAAAATGGATTGGAAATCAAAGGCAAAGCAAGTGTGAAAGATTAAAAGAGCTGTAGTCTGTCATTTAGATCATTACTCCATATGAAAGCAATTGATCAGTTTTCTTCTGAGTTCAATAGAGAGGTCAAGAAGGCAGAGAAGCAGCAAAGGATTTCCAAACAGCTAGCTCTCACTTTGCTCGCCTATAAAACTTTCTGTACAGATAATTAGACCCAAAGGGTATTGAGTGAAGTGAACTATTTCCTTCTTCATCTTACTCAAAGGATATATTGCATCAGCAGCTTTAAACAAGAAAAAAGCATAAAAGAGATTTTGGAATTACAGTATGACACAATATAAAAGTGATTTTATATATGAACTCAGTAAAAACAGACTCAATAAAAATATTTAAAAAATAAAGTATTAATGTGTAATACAAACAAATTATTTGTAATTATAATTAACCATGTTGACAGTCATCACTGAATTTTTTAAAAGTTATTTTTAAGTATTTAAATTTAATTGAATTTAGCTCAAAAAGTGATTGGTTCAAAGACAAGAATAAGACAGTGTACAAAAGTATACAAGTGTACAAAATAATTTTGTAAAATAACTGTTATTTCTTGAAATCACTCTAATCTTGAAGGGCATCAATTTCAGCTTTAAAATGGAGGACAAGTAGAACATCCAGTCTGCTGTCAACATATTCCCTATAAATATGGAAAACTCTGTGTTTACAATACTATACTATATGTCTATGAGTAGAAAAAGTGTGTGAAACTTTAGGATTAGCAGATAATATAAAGGTGAAATTTGAGTCAGTTGTTGTCAGTCAGTGGGATGACTATAAGGTGTGAGGGGCAGGGGCGTGGAAGTGGGGGGAAAAGTGGACCTGACTACCCAGGGCCCGAGTAGGGAGAGGGGCCCATAAAAATCCTGAATAAATTTTTTTTTTT
>BRDA01061663.1:0-10036 GCA_036984385.1 Crenuchus spilurus | reverse complement strand
CAGCCCCCCCTCCTCACACCCACACACACTGAATGTGTGTTGACTTACACCAACACTGTGTGTGTGTGTGTGTGTGTGTGTGTGTGTGTGTGTGTGTGTGTGTGTGTGTTTCATTGCACAGATGGACAAAATGCAGAGGTCAAATTTCCCAATTGTGGGGTTCATAAAAGATTATATAAAAAATCAACAATGTAATAGTAAAAATATTGTGGCTGTACTGATATTTATTCACAATAAGTAGATCCTAACCCTAAACTTAAACTCAAGTATTTGTATCAACAGCCTCAATAATTTACATAAAAAGCATTAAAGATATATGAGTAACTGACCTTATATATATATAAAAGATTTCAGATAATCAGTTTCCTGCTCTGGGTTTATAGTGTAGGAGTTCCATATTTTAGCAGTAATGTCATTTTGAGAAGAAAAATGTCAGACACACTGTTTAAAGGGTTTTACCAGAAATGGCAAACTTTGGGTGATTTTTTAAAACTCCCGAATAACAGTAAAGCTAACTGACAGTTCAGACAGTGATACAGTGGTTCAGACACTGATTCTGTTCTGGAGTCGAGTGAGGACAGAGCACAGCTGCCTAATCCCTCTCAGGAGGTTCCAGCTTCCAAAGCTGAGAGACACATAAAGCACAAGTGCAGAGGTTTTAGACTCCACAGTGTGGCAAATGCAGGGACATCCAACTATCTTCAATAAATCAGTCAATCAGTCACTCAATCAATCAATCAATCAATTAAATCAGTCAACCAACCAACTGTCCAACCAACCAAACACTCAACCAACCAATCAACTATATAACAGTACAACCAACCAACCTGACAAGCAATTAACCAACTGTCCAACCTGCCAACCAACCAACCAGCTATCCAACCAACTTTCCAACCTGACAACCAATCATCCAACCAACCAAACATCCAACCAACCAATCAACTATACAACAGTACAACCGACTGACCTGACAAGCAACCAACCATTCAACCAACCAATCAACTTTCCAACCTGCCAACCAACCAACCAGCCAGTCACCCAACTTGCCAACCTGACAACCAACCATCCAACCAACTGTCCAATCAACCATCCAACCAACTGTCCACCCAACCAACCATCCATCCTGAGAAGCAAGAAACCAACTATCCAATCTGACAACTAACTGTCCAACCAACCAATCATCCAACCTGACAACCAACCAACCAACCAACCATCCAACGTCCAATCAACCATCCAACTGACTGTCCAACCAACCAACCATCCAACCTGAAAACCAACCAACCAACCATCCAATCAACCATCCAACCAACTGTCCAACCATCCAACCAACCAACCATCCAACCTGACAACCAACCAACCAACCTGACAACAAACCAACCAACCATCTAACCTGACAACCAACAAACCAACCAACTGTCCAATCAACCATCCAACTGACTGTCCAACCAACCAACCAACCAACCAACCATCCAACCTGACAACCAACCAATTAACCTTCCAATCAATCAATCAATAAAACAATCACTTATTGTTGAACAATTTGTTTAATTACTCAGTTATAACTGATAATTCTAGTTATTTCACTTTAAAATGAAGCAATAAAAGGGCCAATCCTAAAGAACACGTTATACAATCATTGAGACCTGCAACCAACATAACCAACAGACACCACCAAATTAACAATGCAAACATAATGCGTGAGAGCCTGTATGTCATTTAACACACATGACTGATGAAAAAATAATGGCCTGGCAGAAGTATAGAACACAGAACGTGATGTTTGTGAATCAAAGTGTGCTCTTATTTCTGGGGCATATGTGAACTTGCAAAAGTGATGCTTGTAAAAATTTGATGGCAAACATGGTGTGGTGACTTTGCCTTGCAAATGCTGTGAGACAAGCGGGGGAGATGGATTGCCTTAGGGTCAGTCCACAGTAAGAATAGTTAAGTGAAAAATCCAATTTAAATAGCTGTCTCCTTACGCCTTATGGTGTAGTGTTAACTATATGAGTGTACAGATAAAATTCAGGCTTCACGATGGCTAATACAGTGTTATGTTACATAGTTTGTCAATTTTTTCAGACAATAGTATGTCATTGAACATCATAAACAACATTGTGGTGACATAAAAATATAATTGAAAGGTCGAAATATAATTTATATACCCTTTTACTTGTTTTTAACTTGAATTTTTGTTTTGTCAGTGTATTGTGCAATACTGGAGGTCTCTTTAATTTTAAGGTGGCAACATTGGTAAATTTGCTTCAAGCTAAAGAATTAAAACAGAAGCATTAAGATATCAAGATAACCACTGACTTTAATTTAGTGTTTTCCATTCATTTAGCTTTAGGCTTAGTTCTAGATTACATGGCTCCCAAACACCAACCTACAAATAAGAGTATAAATAACTAGAAGGGGTTAATTTTGGCACTAATATATTCACTGTGTTCTTGGGGGGCCCCAAATGTACTTACCTCCATTTCGGGCACACTTAGGACAGCACTCTCCGGATGGGATATAAGGGCTCTGGCCGCTCCCACAGCTGAGCGGAGGGCAGGCCGGGGGGACACAGGTCACTTTCCCCAGAGAACATGTACACACTGAGCACTTGGACTCACTCCACTGGCTGTCATGCTGAAGAGACAGAAGCACAGTGAGACAGAGCGAGAGAGGTTATGAGGTTATGGGAGAGTGGCTGTTTGCATTTACAGCATGATGGCATCACCAGTAGCTTTGGCTCATCAACATGCCAGCTTGTGAAGCAAAGACATTTAACTAGTGGATGCCACAGTGACCAGGCTTTTTCTCTTTAGATGGGCCCACATTCCAAGGATTGACTCCGCCCCCTGGTGCGTGCCATATTGTCCCATAACAATTTCAAACCTTTTTTGTTTTACTGTTGAGCATGATGGGTTATAGCTCATGAAAATTTTAATCTTTCAGTTAATCCTGGTCAGGGTCACGGTGAGTCCTCCACCCCTTCGCCAGGTGCAGGGTGGGGAATTACATTTAGCTAAAACCAGAACAGGGCATCAATTCATCATTGGGCACTAGATATGGGTAATCCAGGTCCAGAAAGTAAAAATCCACCCCAGGATTTTGTTTCAACTGCCTTGTTGGTTCTGCTGCAGATGTTCTGCAGCAGAAACACACATGAAGTTGGAGCAAAATCCTGGGATGGAATTTTACTTTCTGGACCTGGATTACCCACCTCTATTGGGCAAAAACACACACAATTTAGAGTACCTAATTCACCTGACCTCCATGGTTTTGGACTGTGGGAAGAAATGAGAGACCCCATAAGAAACCCACACAGAATGGGAAGAACATGGAAACCACCCAGTTGGGTAACTGAACACAAGACCTCAGCACTGAGAGGCTGGACTGCAAACAACCAAGCCACCGTGCCACCATCACAAATCCACTATTCAAACAGTATCAACATTAAAACAAAATGTAAGTGTAATGAATATAAAATATATAGTAGTTTACATTACTGTATGGCATTAATGGTAGTTGGCATTCCATTTATTGGCATTTTATACACAAAATCATAAACTTAGCAAAATCTATTTTAGGAAAAATAAAGAGTTGATAAAAAAAACAATCCCTAAATAACTTTAGGCTATTCTAAAGTTTACATGAACTTTGGGGCAAGTTAATTATGGAATTAGGCCCCTGTGCCAATACAGCAGACTTCCCTAAGCAAATGCCACTTGAGCTGGAAGCTACACTGCCAGAATCTTAAACAGTGTGCCAAGTGGCTCGTTAGAGGGACAAGTTGGACAAATAAGAGTTTCACTGTGGTGAGGAAGAGTGGAACGCCAACAAGAACACAATTGTGCATCAGTTGAGGCAATCAAGCACTCTGCACTCTATGAGAAGTGGCAGGATCTGCAAGGTGGGGAGCCTTTGGCCTTGTTCAATTTGCTTTGTCCGCAGGAGTGTCACTTACCCCGTACACTGCCCCCCGGTGCTGGCAGGAGCCGGACAACTGTGGGAAACACTCCGGACAGCACTTATTTGGAGAGATTCTCAAACGTGCACCCTGGGAACACATCCAAACAGCCATGCTAGTGTTAGCATTAAGCTCTAATTGTGAGAAATTGATGAATAAGCAAAAGTAGAACATCAAACAGATACGCTAATTGCTAACTGCTGAGTTTATAGAAGCATAATATGGGATAATTAAGAAGTGATAAGGGTTGGGCCTATGCTCCAGTGAGCACAATAGCTTGAGTTTTACTGCAGTTTAAATGGAAAGGTTGCTAGAAAGTTGAACATAAACAGGAATTAAGTGTATTATTTTTGTGAAAGGCAAAGGCAAATATAATGAGCCTGCAGTCCATCACTTAGAATGACAATGAGAAAGTTCAGGCTTCTGCGTTCACTTATCTTCTCGGTTATTCACCCATACATACTGCTGTCAGGCTAATGCAGCCATCCATTTATTCATCTTTCAGACTCATCCACCCATCCATCCATCTGCTCAATCAGACATCAATCAACTGATCCGCTCATCTATCCGTCTGTTAATCTATCCAGCAATTTACTTTAAGAATTCAGCTTTAATGTATCAATCAGTCTTACCCTCTGGAAGTCACATTGCGGGTTTTGGCAGCGAGTAGTTTTACAGATGACAACATCGCCGTGGCAGGTGCAGTCTTGACAAGTTTCCGGTTTCCATGATGTATTATTCTGTAATCAAAAATAGAAAATAATAAACAAAAGGCCTTCAGATAAGACTCATCACATACTAAACATAAGCTTTAAAGTCAGTTGGCAGTACAACTACACAAAAATGGCTAAAGTGAGAAACACAATTCTGCCATTTGGTGTAGTCCGCATACTGTTAACACAGATGCCAGGCAACATGAGGGCGAATATCAATCTACAGCATCTGGTATCAGTATATTACACTTCATGACATTTGGAATATAAGAACAACAAAAAATTAACTTCGGTATTTGATGAATAATTACATTTGTGAATGATATTAGCAATAGCCAACAGAGGAAACATTTAATGATTAGGAGGAGCGCTGTTTATATTAATCTGGATGTCTCTGGAGTTATAGTACATGACTTTAAATAATGTTCAACCATATTTAAATGTTTCTTCACTGTGGGCTAGAAAGGTTTGCTTCTGAGAAAGGGCGAGAAAGGAAGTTGCTCCAGTGTCTCCGTTCACCAAAATTATGCTGCCAGTATGACTGCAGCATTGATTTGCTTCTGTGGCCAGTTACAGACATAATTTCTCTTGTGTACAACCCTGTGTCAACCCCCAGTTTCTGAACTGTTGTTCTTCGCAAACTGTGGTTGGCATGTGCAGTTTCAATGCCAGCTGCCTTGCAAGTTCTGGGCAGAATAGAGCCAAGGAAATTGATCCCCATGGGCTCTCTAAGGAATAAAATTAGAAAAAATAAAAATGTAATGTGGTGAATGATAACTTTTATACTGACTGCCATGTTTTTACCACCTAACACAGTCGTAATGAAAAAAAAGTTATAATATGGCCACATTTTCAAAGAAAATATTAATAAAATGAAAGCTAAAGCAAAAGTTCTGCAATAAAAATGCTCATCAGTGTTCACCTAAGCCAGCAGTACGTGACTGATTCTCCTCCTGGCCAATCACAAGTTACTACTCAACTTTAAAAGGAAGCAATTAATCTCTGCTCTATTGATCGCAGGCACCGACAAAGCATCGTCATCCTCCTTCCTCCCCACCACCACCAGGCTGATCCTGGTCTTGTTGCCCAGGGTGGTGTCTCAACCTCTGCCGTTCATCTGTCTGGCAGTGTCTGCTCTAGACCAAATGCCGCAGACAGGGCCTACGCCAAGGACCCTAATAAGTAACCTCTCCGCTAATATCCTCTTCTGAGTTTTTATTACAGAACTAGTTTTCTGTAATTACCACATATCTTTGCTAAGGGCCATCTTCTTTGGATGGAAATAAAAGGCTGGTGGTTTTGGAGAAAGAAGGGAGAGACATTTCTCCAAAATAAGACCTTAAACTTTCCATTTTCAGTGTGCTGTAAACTAGTTTGTTAACTAAAGTCGTAAAACATTAATTAATGTATAATTCAGATGCTGTGATGAGGTCGGAGCTGTGGTATATTGTGGATTTTACAACAGCTCCGAATACGGCTCAGCCAATCAGATTTTAGGACTGGAACTATCCGTTATACACCATTTTATGTCAAAAATGAACTGTTCATACTCTCATGTTCCTTCAAATAAACACAACAAAATCAAAATAAGACCAGTTTACAGTCAGATTCACAGAGGAAAAGACAAATGCATGCAGGAAACATGAGCCAACAGAAAATATATACTATTTAATGCCCTACAGAATCAATAAAAACAGGATATATGACCAAGTATCTAAATTTAAGTTCATTACATCACACTTGACCAAGGAAGCTGAAAATGAATTGAAAATGATATGAACAGTCTCAAACACCAAGCCTTTGCACGACCATTTAAACACAGTTATATGTTTGTATGATGAGCAAAAAGACTAAAAAGTACAGTTTGATTTGAAGTGTAATGATAAAATGATCTTAACCTGACAGCTGGACAGCTGAAGCCCTAATACAGTCAATAAAATTCTGACATAAGTAGTTAACTTCTCATCTAGTCGTTACAAGCTTCATTTAACCTTTTAAAGGACATCCTCAACTGAGCTCTTTCAGGCAGGACATTTTCTTAATGTTTATTACATACAGTAGCAGTCAAAAGTTTGGACACAGCTTCTGGACCTTAGCATTTATTACTTAGCATTTACCTTAGCATTAGCATTTATTGTCACTTATTTTTATTATTGTGTTTAGCATTATGATAGTCCTGTCTTACTTGTTACTTTAGATTTAGAAATGTCTTGTCTTGTCAACACCGCAGGGATAGTGAGGAACGTAATTTCGATTCCTTTATATGTCTAGTACATGTGAAGAAATTGACTAGCTAGAAAAAGACAAGCTGACTTTGACTTTGACTTTGGACATTCAGTGGTTTTTATTGTTTAAAAATGTTCTACATTGTAGATTAATACTAAAGTCATCTAAACTATGAATAAACACATCTGTAATTATTTAGTAAACAAACAAGTAAACAAACCAGAATATGTTTATATTGTACATTCTTCACAGTAGGCACCTCTTGCTCAGCTTTCTTGGCATTTTCTCAGTCAGCTTTATGAGGTAGTCACCTGGAATGGCTTTCAGTTAACAGCTGTGTCTTGTGAAGAGTTCATGACTTGCATTTATTGCCTCTTAATGTGTTTGAGACATCAGTTGTGTGTCTACTTTGAAGTAAAATCTAAAACATGTTTTGGTTTGTTTAACACTTTTAAGTTTACTACTGTACTGGTACTGTACTGGTCATAAGCATGTGCCTCAGTGAACATGACTTGACACAATACACATACAATTTGACGACCATCAGGATTTATGTGGAAATCTGTATTTTCTGACTGCCCGTAAATCCCGTTTGCTTTCATTTCATATCTCATATCAGTGAGAAGTGAAATCAGCTATCCTGGGAAGTCGTTCTGACATTTTGAGTGAGTGTTGACAGCCTGCATGTCTCAGCACTGCCTGTGAATGACACTTGGCACAGATGTCTTAATAGGAGCTGCTCTGAATGGCCAGCTCTGCGACCTCAGATTACAGTCAATATGTTAGCAAACTGTCCGGGGAGGAACCAGAGAGCCTCGTGATTTGATTTGGAAAGTTGTGACAAGAGCCGTACATGAAAAATCTTATAGTGATCAACCAATATGGGCTTTTGTCTGTCTGATGTTGATATTTAGATAACAGGGTGGCTGATGGGTGATACATAATGCTGATATCATGTGTCTTTATTGGCATCTACTAAAACATAAATATGAGAAAATATTTGTTAACTAATGACAAAAGGATGGGTTTATTAGTCCTGTCTTCATCTGATCAGAGTGGTGAAATTCACTGTTTAACATTGTTTAACAGCAGCCACACTGATAAGGCTACTGTGCCTGTAAATATTCTTTTTTTGTTTATCGATCATCCAATTATCTGAAAATGGAAATAATCAGCCTGATTAATCACATGACCGATTAATCAGACGAGCCCTAATCTCTAAATTCTTCTGGACGCACCTCGCCGCCAACTACTCCCTGGGCACTGTGGATAGGACTGCCCACCTCTACAGTAAAGTGTGCTCACTAGTTCACTAGTCAGTGTTAATTGCGTCAAATTTCTCTGTCGATCAATTGATCGATGTGTCACTTTCACTTTCACTAATATCAGAATTTACATTTCATGTGTCTCATAGCATGGTGGCTTAGTGGTTAGCACATTTGCCTCTCAGCACTGTGGTCATGGGTTCGAGTCCCCATCTGGGTTCCCATGTTCTCCAAGTGCGGGTTTCCTCCGGAGTCTCCAGTTTCGGTGCCCTGTCCTGGCGACAGTTAAGTGAGTTTAATGCCCTGCCCAGCACTCAATGAAGCGGTAGGGGGACTCACTGCGACCCTGACCAGGACTAAGTGGCACGGTGGCTTAGTGGTTAGCACGTTCACCTCTCAGCGCTGAGGTCTTGGGTTCGAGTCCCCATCTGAGCGGAGTTTCCATGTTCTTCCCGTGTCTGCGTGGGTTTCCTCCGGGGACTCCGGTTTCCAAGTCCAAAAACATGAGGTCAGGTGGATTGGATATTCTAAAAATGACCCTGGTGTGTGTATGAATGTGTATCAGTGTGTGTGTGCCCAGATACGGCTGGCACTCTGTCCTGGGTGATCCCCCTAGTGCTCGATGCAGTCCTCCAGGTGGACGGTTGCTTCCGATTGAGAGTACGCTGTGCCTACTTTTTATTTAATTTTAGCTGGATTTTCTAAATTTTGGTCAAGCACATTCTGTGTAACCTTATAGAAACTGCCATGGTTTCTACAAGGTTACACAGAAAACACTTTTTCATTCATTTTATCCAAATCTGCCTGTCTACAGTTCAGACAGTCTATAGTCTGGATTGGACAGAAGTTTGTCAGTCTACAAATGGAATTGGACCAAAAGTCGGAATAAAGTTCTAGCTACAATGCATAGAGCATGCAATAAGAACACAAACTGGGCCACACAAGCTCCAGAAATGAAAAAGCCAGACAGAATTAAAGCAAGCACGGCTACAGTAAGGAATCCTGCACTACCATTAAGGTTCAGAAGGCTCTTGGAGTGTATGTGAAGTATATGGTGCGCAGAAGCCTGCTGTTAAAAAATCCTGCTGATAGACACTCGTTTGCTTTTCATCACAAGTGCAGAGGAGAACAGCTGCGGAATAAAAAAGAAAAAAATCTTCTCCTGCGGTTGTAGCTGAGAAGTCATCGTCTGATAACACCCTCTACGCTCCTAATCTTAATTAACATAAGCAGCACCGTCACCCTGTTATTTCTCCACATTTCATAAATAGCCATCTAAGCAAGGAGATCAACGTATTGTTGCATCAACACACCAGTTCCATCTTTGCGTCAACGCTACACGCGCTTGTTTCCTGACATTGATTTTCTGTTGCAGCGCTAGCTTACATAAATGTGAAGCCACCCGAGTGAATGAATTTTTAATAGCTGGTTTCTCTTATGACCCAGTCTGCACTGTGCTTATCTAGCAGTCTCTGCTAGACAGTTCTTTGAGTGCGCCACACACACAGGAGCCAACTTCTACGGGAATTCAGCTGAGCAGCACAGCGTCTCGCAGACTATAAACAAGCCAGAACATCAAGCAATGCTGTACATGTGCAAGACTGATATGATTACTCTGCATATGACATGCAGAACTGGGATTATTTCTCAATTTTAGGGCAACAGCAATTTTATAGCAATTCATATCCAGTTGAAGCTAATTTATATCCATATTAATATGCATATAGTAAAAATATTAGTTAAATATTATAGACTTATAATTGTTATACTGTTATAAGTATGCTACTGAAAGCAATAAAGAAATAGCATTTGTTCTCAGCTCAAGAATTATGATTAATTTTATAATTATTATATGATCATAATAATCAAAATAT
>BRDA01061652.1:0-19711 GCA_036984385.1 Crenuchus spilurus | reverse complement strand
AGATGGTTCTAGCATGTTTGAAAAAGTTTCTAAAGCCCCAAAAAGAGTTCTGCTATTGTTACACTGCAAAAAAATAAAGGGAACACTTAAACAACACAATGTAACTCCAAGTCAACCACACTTCTGTGAAACCAACCTGTCCAGTTAGGAAGCAACACTGACTGTGAATCAGTTTTACCTGCTGTTGTGCAAATGGAACAGACAACAGGTAGAAATGAGAGGCAATTAGCAAGACAACCTCTATTCAGGAGTGGTTCTGCAGGTGGTGACCACAGACCTTTTCTCTGTTCTCATCCTTTCTGGCTGATGTTTTGGTCACTTTTGCATTTTGTCAGTTCTCTCACCATAGAGGTAGCATGAGGTGATGTCTACAACCCACAGAAGTTCCTCAGGTAGTGCAGCTCATCCAGGATGGCACATCAATGTGAGCTGTGGCAAGAAGGTTTGATGTGTCTGTCAGCACAGGGTCCAGAGCATGGAGCAGATACCAGGAGACAGGCCAGTACACCAGGAGACATGGAGGGGGCCGTAGGAGGGCAACAACCCAGCAGCAGGACTGCTACCTCCTCCTTTGTGCAAGGAGGAACAGGAGGAGCAGAGCCAGAGCCCTGCAAAATGACCTCCAGCAGGTCACTAATATCCATGTTTCTGCTCAAACTGTCAGAAACAGACTCCATGAGGGTGGTATGAGATTTTGAGTATGATTCCAAATCTAGATCTCAAAGGGGTAATAATTTTGATTTACATTTATCGTTTTTGTAATAAATAAAGATTTTCAACTGGAATATTTTATTCATTGAGATCTAGGATGTGTTATTTTAGTGGTCCCTTTATTTTTTTGAGCAGTGTATGATGTCATGCATAGAGGAACCATTTGTTGCTACATAGAACCATCTACCGCACATTCTTCATCAATCTGAAGGATGCTTTCATCATGTAAAGGGTTTGTTGAGCGTTCATTGTTCTATACCATTTTCTTTACCTGGAAGAACCATCTTTTTTAGAGTGAATGGCTCTTTCTTCACTATTCAAGAACTTTGTTCTTTCACTGTAGGCCTATAAAGCACTGAGATTTGTTCACTGGATGTTAAAATCCACACAACCTCATAATGACAATTAAATGCTGCGTCAATCGATTAAACACAAACGCAGCGATCGACTTCCAAACAGCGCTTTTCTCAGGTGGTTTTAAAAGCCTCCGGAGTCCAATTTTATTGAAATGTACTTTTCAAGTGATGCAAAATCTGTGCAGAAGGATCAGGGATGACTGTAAAACTACTCCTGCATGCTTGCTCCGTCTAATCCGCATGCCATAAATAGAATCTTACACTGGCGCATATCAAATTTTTATCTATTTCCATCATTGCCAGTGTTCAGGCCTCTACTGAAATGACACTATTCCTCAATGCCACTGACGGTTATTAATTTTTAAATATACTTTAGAAAAGTATACTTTAAGAAATGCCAGCTCTTTATAAAACTTCCGAATAGAGAAGCATATGCAATCCATTATGAACAGGATGAATTGATAGGGATTACTGAAGCAAGTCTGTCTGTCTTCTGCTGTGCTGTTAACCAGCAGCCTCTGAAATGAAGTGGACTTTATTTCTGTGTTTACTTATTTGCCTGTGAGTTTTGTTATGCCTGATAGCTCTTACTTTGTCTCTTGACCCCTGATCGAGTGTCCAGAGGCACCAGTCGAAAGGAAAAATAATTCAAAGAAGTGATTTTCACATCCAGCGTCGGGTGGTTTACAAAAGATTAGACGAAATGCAATAAGGTTTTACAGGAGCAGACAAAAGGGTTTTTTTTTTTTTTTTTTTGTAGATGAATGCAATAAAAAATTAAAGTGGATAACAAATCAAACAGAACTGCCTCACAGCAAAATTTCAGCATTTCTCTCAGTGAAATATCGATTAGACGATTACATCACTGCTCTGCTTCTGTGTTTCAAGGATAAATATTCAAAGAGTCTCTGTGTGTGTGTGTGTGTGTGCTCCTTTGCTCACTGAACCTATGGTGAGCCCTGCATTTGCTTAGTTCCTGCTCATTGGTGGCTTATTCTGATAAACTCATGGTTTAGACTTTGGGAATAGGTTTAACTCAACCTAAAGAAGTGTTAAGAAGTGTTACAGAACTAGTGGGCATCCCCCGTTTCACCATCACGTTGCTCCTGATTTAGATGTTAACTGGTCCACTGTCGATTGCTCTGTTCCCCTCTGGCATCAGTGGCTCTTGGGGCATCACTGTAATGACACTCAATGTACTAGAAGTCCTTTCTTGATACACCTTCACTAGATGAAGAACATCTTGCCATGTTAGTGTTTTCTGACTCTAACACCCTTCACCCGGTACCCTATCATCATGCGCTTTTGGACATCAGTCAAATCACGTCCTTTGACCACGACGATGGTTTTGTACTCTGCTACAACTGACTGGTGTGCTCGCTAGTTTATGCATGCAGCAAACCCTCCCAATGGGCATCTTCCCAGCCTTCATTCCAAACCACTAAGGGTGTTCTGAAATGACTGTATGTAACATTGAAGTTGAAATATATTGAGAATCATATTAAAACTGAAATGCAATATGGCGGTATAATGGTATATGGACTGGCTCAACAGGCCAAAGGGTGCTGCAGTTAGGGTTAAACGATGAGTTAGATGTATGGCAGCATTTACATACAGTCAAGCAGAAGGACGTGGAAAGTCCACAGTGTGTGTGTGTGTGTGTGTGTGTGTGTGTGCAGCTTTAGCAATGCAGCTTTAGTGAGTCACTGATTACAGCAATTTATGATGTGTACCTACAGTAAATTCCAGATGGTTGAAAGCAGTGTGAGTTCTTGCCTCTCTGTGCTCTTCTCAGCAGGGTGACCTTTATTTGTGCAGGTAGAGTAATGAAAGCACATGCGCTCTCCTAATCATGACATGGCCAGATGGTCACTCATATGGTGCCTTATCAGAGAGACAGACTGTGTGAAAAATAAGTAAAAAGAGGAATTTATTCAGTAATCAAAAGTTTAGACTGATTTTATGATATTGTTGCAGATACTCGTATACAAACAAAACGAGTATTCTACAGGTTGTAGATGTTAAGATTTAGTAGTGGATACAAAAGAATGCATTAATAAAGAGTGCACTGATGATGTCATAATAACTGAGAATGGTGAATGAGGTAAATAAAATGAATATTCAGAAATATTCAAATGGTTGTTATTTATAGTATTGCATTATAGTATGTCGATTATTACTCTTAATTAATTTACTCTTTAACCATTACTACAATGTCACTTCTCATTTATCCCAAAATATTGGACCATTTGAATAGTTTGTGAGCTATAGTTATTGTAAGTGAATTGAAATTTGATTGTAGAGTGCAATTGGGGTCTTGTGTTTGAGTCGACATCCTCCGGAGTCTTCAGTATCCTCCCGCAGTCCAAAGAAATGGAGATCAGCTAAATTGGTACCTCTAAATTAGAACCGGTGCTAGGCATGTGGGTGCCCTAAGCACAAATGCTTTGTGTGCCCTCATCCTGCCTCCCCCAGGGAGATCAAAGTCCATAGCTAATGGACTATGCGTGTATGAAGGAAGGTTTTTGCTTGCTCTGTATGCTTGGTCTGGGGAGCAGGGGGTGCACGCAGTGGAGACTTGTGGTGCCCCCATTGATGTTTGGGACCCCACGTGCAGTGCATGATCTGTGTGGCCAGAGCACCGGCCCTGCTCTAAATTGTCCTGGTGTGAGTGTATGTATGTATGTGCCCAGTGATGGAATGGCGCCCTGTTTTGGCAGGTGGACTCGCCATGACCCTGACCAGGCTTAAGCAGTTAAGATGAATGGAGTGCAGTTAATACCAACTCAAAGATTATTTGGTGAAATGATCAACAAAACATGCAACTACTGTCCAAAACTCCTGGCATTCTCACAAGTAATCTTCCAAGATACTTTTCCAGCAGTACATTCCTGACTTGCATAATCATCACCTTCATTGTTTTATTTATCGTATTTAAGCTTCTAGCATTCACGCAGGTGTGCCCAAACGTTTGACTAGCACTGTATACACATGCACTCGGTAGGTAGAAGAGCCTGTCATTGTTCTCGGGCTGTAACTCTGATCAAAAGCTGTGATGATTAGGCTAAAAGACTCTGCGGAGTTTTTGGAAGGAAGGCTGCAGCGTTTCATCGCTCATGAGGGGAATCACAGCTGAGATTTTCAGAGACAAGAAAACAATAAGATGCTGATGGTATTGTACCTAAAATGCTCTAAGCAGAGGACAGAGAACAATTGCAGAGACAGGGACCAAATAAAAAGCTCATTTTTCCCCCCCTTCGCTGTGGCACACACAGAACCTCAATATGTACAAGAAAATAATGACGCCGACGCTCGGAATAGCATTTGAAGCATCTCCGACTTTTTGCTTTAGGGCATAGCAATCATAGAGGAGAGGAATGCCACTGTCTGACAGCGGAGGAGTGAGAGAGAGGGAATGAGAAAAGGAGCAGAGAAGGAAGGGGGAGTGGGGTTGTAAAGGAGAAAGAAAAGAAAGCAAACTAATACAGGCAGAAATGCAGGGTGACACCTTTCGCAGATACCTGTCACACACATTTAAATAATTTAGTGAATATTATGAGGGAGACTTTGAAAACACTGAAACGTCCCGAGCTGGGCCGCCCCTCCCCTACTGACAGGTGCCTCTGTGAAAAAGACACTCGCATTTCTGTGTGTATACTCATCCTGGCATCGGCAATGAATAATATATGGCCACTTCACAGTGCGTAGAGAGAAGGTTGGATTCGTTTGCTGATTCTATAAGTCGTGATGCGGGACAGTGGAAGTCTTTAAAAGGTTTACGGGTTGACCCAAAGGTGAAATTACAATCTCTGAAGATGACAAGAAACAAATGGTGTGAACTCTCAATCACGGGACTGGTCCTCTTTATCACAGTGATATCATTAAGATCACCCCTGATTTGGAATGAACTCGGCCTGGGACATCACAGTTGGCACGTGGCATAGTGATCCTAGATGCTCCATATAGAGGGTACTCCATCCACTAAGGCATGTTGATTGCTTTGTATCACTCACTGGAGTCATCGTTGCTCTCTGGCCCATGGCGCACAACTGTTATGCTATTGGGAGGCACTTCTCAGTTCACCTTCACTATGGCCGCTCTAGAACATCTTTCACCCGGTACTAAGGATGAGCGAGAACACCACTATCTGTATCTGTTCAACCATCTAAATTATCTGTACTCATAGTGGGCGGGGCCTAAACTGGAATTGGGTGTGGTTTCACATTAAGTAGGTGGGGCTTAAATTGGTACATTATTTTAAGTCTGAAATTTATATGAATTGATCAGATTTGTATTGTTTATTTGAAAATTATTTACAGAACAGCTTCAACATTGAGATTCAAATCATTGTTTTTGATCACAAAAGTAAGAACTATTTACTATTTGTGAACAAGAGCTGTCATACTCAACACAACTTCCTTTTTATTTTTATTTTTTTTCATGTTATGATCAAATTGATTATTTTTTCTTTCAATTATTTATTTATTTTTACAATTTTTTGGCATTTTTTCCACACAAAGTTAAATATTGATTAAGGTGTGTGTGTGTATGTGTGTGTGACTGAGTGACTGTGCAGCCAGAGCTGTGCCTCACTCTCTCACACACAGAGAGGCGCGTCTGTTTAGGGAGGGGTGGGTGCTCTGTGTGACTGGCCAATCAAAGATTGTGAAGACAGTCAGTTACCCAATGAGGATTTTCCTTTAGCACGAGCACGGATATTGACGAGTTTTACTCGTATCGTAATCGCACTCATTACAAATGTTGTATCCATACTGGATACTCGTCAGCCCTACCCGGTATCCTATTATCATGTCCTTTTGGCCATCAATCAAATCATGTCCTTTACCCATGATGATCATTTTACACTTTGCTACAACTGACTGGTGTGCTCGCTTTCTTATACTTGCAGCAAACTCTGTCCCATGGCATCTGTGATGTCCCAGGCCATGTTAATTAAAAAATAAGGGTTCGTTTGGTCATTATGTTCGGATATGACTGTGTAGTATCTTACTCAGACACTTTATTGTCTTTCACAGTGAACTGGAAGAATTGCTTTGCACATTTGAAGATGCAACTCAAGACGCATCCACATCAGGTGTGATGGGATTTAACATGTGATCATGCAGTCATGAAGCATAACAGCTTGGCCTTGGCACTTCACATACATTCTTCATGCATCCATGCAAAAACATGAAGAACCAACAGCTTCCCCAATTACTGTCTAAATCAGTGGTGTCAGCTCCCATTCTGGAAGGTCATTGCTCTAAGATGCATGATTTACCTTTTAAAAGCTTTTTATAATCCACGGATAACTTGTCAAGAAGATAAAATTCCACTTGAAAATTCAATTTTCAATAAATGTACAAATAAGTTTTCACCTTTGTTGATGACATGTAGACACTTTTGCAACCTTTTGGTCATGCTTGGTTGTTTATGCACATCTTATATAAAAAACACTTTTTTTAAAAGATATTTCTTTTGTACAGGAAATGGTTATATATGGAACCATGCACTTTGGTATATATGGAACCAAGCACTTTGTTGTCTACTGTACTGTCATTGCATGTTGCACTATGGTTCCGGAGGAACGTAATTTCATTGCACTGTGTACCTGTACTCAGATGTAATGACAATAAAAAGCCACTTGACACCATGACCACCGTTGCATGATTAAAGAGTTCTCTGCATGCTGAAAGGGTTCTTCAGATTGATGAAGGATGTGTGCACATAGTTCTACACAGAATATAGGGTTCTGCTATTGTTACAATGCCAAGCTTGTAATAAGAGGACCATTTTCAAACCATCTACAATACATCCCTCTGAAGAACTTTCACCATGCAAAGAACCTGTAGTCATGCCAAAGGTTATTTGAGTCTTTGTGGTTATATATAAAATTATTTCATTTACTAAAGAACCCTTGTAGAATCATCTTTTTAAAGAATGTAGTAAAGAAAATGGCCCTATATAGAACCATGAACACTCAAAGATCCATCATTGGGTGTTGTCATGGTGAAAGTATTTTTCAGATTGATTTGTAAATTGTTGGGTATGTTTTTAATGGTTCTATATAATAATAATAATAATAATAAGAAGAAGAAGAAGAAGAAGAAGAAGAAGAAGAAGAAGAAGAAGAAGAAGAAGAAGAAGAATATGATTATTATTATTATTATTATTATTATTATTATATAGAACCATTAAAAACAGTTACACTTATATAGAGCCTTTCAAAAACCAATGAATCATTTAAATGAAAAAGAACAAACAAAAAACAAACAAAAAAACACTATAAAGGAAATTAAAGGCAGTAGAGAAAAAGTAGATTTTTAGATTAGATTTAAACAGAGGACAAGAGGGCGATAACATAAGAGAGAGAGGCAAGGCATTCCAGAGGTAGGGGCAGCAAAAATGAACCTTCTTTTGCTTCTCACAATATCACAACCCTATTTGTTATATGCATCCTCTATATATATATATATAGGAGCCAAGCTCGTTAGCTGGTTTACTCGTTAGCTGGATGCATTTTCCCCATAAGAATACATGTAAAACTGATTAATCCATGTCAGCCGGCCAATATACAGTATACTTTAATATGCTAAATAATGTATTTATATGGGTTTTTTTTTTAAATAAACGAGATGACGACGGTGCTCGTCTAGGCTGGCGGCTAAAGAGGACAGGAGGACGGGCGTACGTGTATGGCATGGTTACACTTATCATATGAAAAGTAAAAGTAAAATGTATCTAACGTTCTTGTTCACTACCTTTTGCTACCTTAGCATCGCTTTCACTAGCACTTTCACTTTCACTGGACAGCGGTCAAAGGTATTGACTGACCTCTTCTTCTTCTTCTAACAAATTTATGCTACTCGTTACTGGGAATTTTACTCGTTACCTGGAACAAAAATATTCTGATATCTTGACTCGTTACCTGGAATACTCGTTAGTAGGGATGCTCGTAAGTAGGGTTACCACTGTATATATATATATATATATAGCTATGCTACATATGCTATATAGAGTCAGTCTGACTGGTTTGTTGAGTTCTATATAAGACACATTTACAAATTAAGCTGTGTTTCCATCAACTACAGATATGTGAAGTAACTGGATGTAGATGATATAGCTACCATTTATGAACAGTGTGTCTGGAGGCAAAAAAGAAAAGTGCACGCTAATGCCAAAACCTCACCCCAACTGTGAAGCATGGTGGAGGGAGCATCCTTCTTTGCTTTGCGGCCTTGGATGCTTTGGGTCAAACAAAAGTAAAATCAAAGGTGTATTAAAACATTTTCCAAGAGAATGTAAGGGCAGCGGTCCATGACTTCAAGCTAAACTGAAGTTGCGTAATACAACAAGACAATGACTCCAAGATAAAAACAAAATAATTACCTGAAGAATGCTGTGCATGTAAGCTATTCCAGAAAAAAATGATGAACTGAGACATATTTGTAGGCAGTAAACATTTACATATTAATAGCCTGGTTAGATTGTGTTTATCTACAACTGTAATTATCAGATAACATTTCATCATTAATTAATGCTAAAACTCAGTTAATTCAGTTAATTTTCTCACAAATGTATATCACTGTATATATTCTTTAAGCACTCAGCGCAGAGTGTGAGGTCCATTATTGCCTTAAAATGCAAATCCTCATGTTTCCTTTAATTATTTGTCATTAATTCAGTAGAATCTGGGGGAATTGGATGAAAAGTTATGCACATGCATAACTGTGGTGATTGTAAAATGCAAATTTTGTGATTAAACAACGCTGAAATGGTTAACATCTAAATACTTTGTCACACAATGTAATTTTGTATTTTTAAGAGAAAACTGTTAAATATCTGCTTTACATCATTGCACTTTGGTATTGTTTGTCTCTTTAGAACACAAAATTATGAACAACATGAATTTGCTTATTGAAACAAATGTATGCAGAACCATAGACATCCACTTCATTAAGGCTTCTGCAGTTTGTGAGTTTCAGATGTTTAAAATGTCACTTTGGGTCCTCCTGGGACACCGTGCTTCACTGGAAGTATATAAGTGTAGTGAATGTGCTAGTATTGTGTGAGCATTGGTGGTTCAGTGGTAGAATTCTTCCCTGCCTGTGTTCAATTCGCAGTCAATGGAGTGACTGGCATTGTTGGGCAGCCATGGCCTGGTGGTTAGGGATCTGGTCTGGTGTTCAGAAGGTGATTCGATCCTCAAAACAGGTCATGACTGAAGTGTCTTTGAGCAAAAACTCTGCTCCCCATGTGTTGTGGATGGAGCTGCCCACCACTTTGGGCACATGTTCACAGTCTAGTGTGTGTTTCCATGCTGTGCAAGTCACATTGGCAAAAAGTTGAATCTAATCTAATTCTAATTCTAGAATATTTCAGTGGGCACTAGACTGCCTGCTTCCATAGATGTTTTGTTTGTCATGCCAGGATGCCCGGCTTCTGTACGTGATGATTCAGGCAGTACTTTTTTGCAGGAATCTCATACCAGACCAAACACAGTTAAGTGCTCTGTGGTAACCAGTGCCACTGCTAGGGGTGCAGGTGCCCCAAACATGTCGCCATCCGTGCCAACCCTCCCCGACATTGAATATTTGTAATCAATGACTTATATTTGACTGTTTTTATGTATGTTCCCGGGGGGGTCAGGGGTGTGGACGAAAAATGTGTGGTGCCCCCCCAAAAACGTGTGGTGCCCCTATAAAATCATAGTGCCCCACCCGCATCGCGTGATCTGCATGGGTGGATTGCCAGCCTTGGTGGTAACTGATGTGTATTTGTGTAATTACATTTAAATAATGTAGCAAGGCTTTAGCTTTAAGCAGGAAATTCATGCTAACGTCTAATTTGATGCTACGTATTTGAACACACACGCGCAGAGCTGTATATCATTACATGCCACTTATCTATTATAGACCACCTATAGAACCATTTGCATGAATTTCAGCTGTTTGTAGTCATTCCTCAGGTTTTATTAATGCACTCCTCCACTGGAAGGTAGCAGAAAGCTGCCAGCTGCCAATGGATCATTCGCTAGCTCTAACCCCTGCCTGCGCTCATCTGTCTGAGGCTTGGCTCTCTGGCAAGGCAGCAGGGTGGAGAGGCTCAGGCTTTGCATGCTGTCAGAGGGATCACTTAGCTCATTTGTAAACAGGCTTTCATAATAGCGCTAATTAAGCATCCCGGTCAACGCACAGCACCCGCCATTCAAAACAAACAGAATTAGCCGTCCATGAAGCTAAACGCAGCAACCTTGTGAAATTTTTTGGCAGAGAGCTTGTGTATGTGTGTGAGAGAGAGATGGAGAGAAATAGAGGGAGGGTCCCAGTGGGTGACTCTCCTGATTAGCTTTTGCCGGGTGTTGGCTTTCACCAGACCTAGTCAGTCAGCGGCGGATGTTTACGAAGTCGATGGAGCGGTGGAACTCCGTTAAACCTTTATCGTCAGCCAAGCATGTGCACATCTTTTCCCGCCTCCCACTCAACGCAATGCTTGTGATAAGCCCAGTGCTGGCACCATGGGGACCACACACTCTGTGCACTCTCCAACCTGCCTGTGCTTTGGTTTGCAAAAATGCATGGAAAAGGATGATGAGACTAATTTAGTTTAATTTAATTCTGCATTATTTGTGGGGTGTTTTCTCCAGCAGACATTGTCTCAAAGCCATCCTGATACGTATGGAGCAATCAGAGTGAGACTGGAATAGGGAGAACGTTCTAAGAGCTTGTAAAAAAGTTTAACTAAGAATGTAATTATGTCTGCAAGTCTGTTATAGCATGACAATGCATGAATATAGCATGACATTATACAAAGACTGATGTCACATGACCGGGTTTTCTGCATGTATAAATAAGCGAGCACAATTGTCAGTTGTATCAGAGTGTACAACCATCATCATGGGTGAAGAACTTGTCAACAATGTACTGACAAAGGGTGGTAGCATCTCAGAAACCGCTAACTTTGTGGAATGTTCTACACTCTTAGAAGAGATGGTTCTTCAAGAGTTCTTTAGTAAAGAAAATGGTTCTATATAAAGTGATGAACACTCAGAGAACCCAAAGGGTTCTTTGCATGATGAAAGGGTTCTTTAGATTGATGAGGAATGTGCTGTAGATGGTTCCATATAGAAAACTTTTGAAAATGGTTCTATATAGCATCAAAACTGGTTCCTCTATTATTACAACCTTGACATCACAACAACAGAACACTTTTTCAAAAAGGTTCTAAAACACAGTCATCATCAAGCTAAAGAACCGTTTCACCATGGCAAGAACCCTTAAGCCAAGCGAAGAGTTCATGTTTCTATATAAAACCAATTTATTTACTAAAGAACCCTTGAAGAACCATCTTTTTCTAGAATGTAGAGAATGGATATTTTGTACATTGACTGCCTCCCAGTGGCATAACAGTGGTGCCCAATGTGCCACTGATGCCAGATGGGAATGACGATTTTAGCAAGTGGTACAAAGCATTTGACACACTACAGTGGACCAGATAACCTCTATAATGAACACAGGAGTAATGAGGAAAGTGTCAGGGATCATCATTGAGCCAACACTCTGAGCCAAGAGTGCTTATTCACAGTATTCAAATAAAGGTGAATTAATAATTCTGTGATGATACCCATAATAATATATTTGTTGACTTGTGGAGGCTGATGTACACAATAACAGCAAGCACAGTGCTATAGAACAGTGACATAACTTTTTCCACCCTCAAAAACAAGGGAACTCGCCCATCTCATGACTGGCACAGACAAGGAACAACACTACATTATGTTGGCAGTCACAGTCTGGATGTATATGAGGAAAAAGGTCTGCTAAAATGCTAAATATAACGAGCTTGCTAGATTGTTAACAGGCCCAATGCTTCAAATGCTCATGTGCACTTTAAAAAAAAAATGGTTATTTAAGGGTTCTTTCATAAATGTGCCAATTATAGAAAATGCACTATATAGAACCATGAACAGTCAAAGAAACCTCTGAAAGCCTGAATGGTTCTTTGAGGCTCAGAAACTTAGCTATGCACAGGAAAGGGTACCAATCCATCACTGGAATTATTATTATTATTATTATTATTATTATTATTATTATTATTATTATTATTATAACTGTGAACCCCCCTTCCCAACCCTGCCTCGTTTCTGTCCATGTGTCTGGTTTGTTTACATTTCCTCATGTGCTCTCTGTTTGTGTTGTTGTCATTCCACAGCCCTGCTGTCTCATCTACTACTAATTAATGTGCTTATAACCTTCCTTGTGTTTCACAGTCTTTGTCCATCATTGTACATCATGCACAGTCCTGTATTTCTGCATAGTTTTGCCACAGCCACAGTGTTGTTGTTGTTTTTTTTGTATAATAAATCCTGTTTGTCAATGCTGCTTCCTCTCCTCCTGCATCATCCACATCCATGACAACATAAATTTAAAAACACTATATTAATGTTAAGTTGAATTGCTTTGTCATTGATGCTTGGTTTTAAAAAAAACAGCCTTGTGACCAGAAGATCACTGGTTTGATCCTTTGAAACAACATAGTACGACTGAAGTGTCCATGTTCGAGGCACCCAACCCCATCTGCTCCCCAGGGTGGAGCATAGATGAGAGGTCAAATGATCAGTGTGTCACTTTTTTTATGAAATTACTCAATAAAAACATTGATCTGCTACAATATCGTGACCAGTCATTTTGTAAAAGCAGTCTAAACAATAAACTTTACATATTTATATTTTATGAATGCTCTATTATATATAATAGGGAATAATATATAGACAAAGCAAAATTTGGTTCTGATTAGCACAATAAAAAGCTTCTATATAGTATAAAAAGGCTTCCACTATTGTTACAAGCCAGTATTATATGGAACTATAAGTATTATGCAGAACCTGTTTCTTGCTGAGAGTGTATTAAATATGTAATATTCATCTAAGAAAGCACTCTCTCCCTTATCCAAGCGAAAATCAGCCTGGCATTGATGAAATCATTCCCTGTACAGGTAGCAGAGCTCGCTCATGTATCTTCATGCAAGCTGTTTCCTGGTGAGAGGTGAGAGTCCCTATAGCTCAGTCTACACCTGAGCAGGTAGCTAGAGCAGTGTGGGTTAGATGACCTGACAGAATTCTCCTGCTCCAGGCTTCACTATTGATCCTGGCATGTCAGGTCCTTTGATACGAGACAGTAGCAACCCCCGCCCCCCCATCCCACCACCACCACCATCATATCTATCAGACACTCACAGAGGAAGATATAGCAAATGTTTCTCTCTCACACACACAGACAGAGACTCATGCATGTGAACCTTTCTCATGTCACACACATGCGTATATGCTCACGTACACAGTGGGTGACATTTTTGACAATTCCAACATAATTATTCATTTATCAGTTCTTGGATCTCAGTGATGCAAGATGGAGAAACACGTTAAAAGAAGACGAATCAAAGCAGGAGAGAGTGTCAGTCACCGTGAACCGCTGAGGATGGGTTTGTCGCTATGGAGATGTATCCAGCACCTCTCACCTTTGAGAAATCAATCAATGCCTGAGCTCATCGATGTCTCGCAACAAAAGTTTTCATAATTTCACACTCGCTCATGAAAGTCACTAAAAGCACGCCTACTGGCTTATTAGCATTAAAGCAAACCAAGGACGATGATGAAGAAACATCACAACAAACAACGACAACAACGGTAGAGTCATTTCTCAAAATAAAGTCTCAGGATCTGCTAAACATCTACAGATGAAGCCAACTGCATGCTACAAGATCTAAGCTCGATATTCAAGTCACAGTGTGGGAGACATTGTCTTTTTTTCATTTCCCTCATTTTCTCACACACATTCTTTCACAAATCCATCAAAATAAATAAATAAGTAAATAAAAATAAAATAAATAATAATAATAATAATAATAATAATAATAATAATAATAATAATAATAATATTAACAACCAGCTCTCTCCTGGCTGTAATGTAGGTAAGGGTACTAACCTCAACCATGACCAGTATTACAGTGTTGCTTGAAAGTTTGAGGTTCAAGGTTACAAAACCATTTCTAAAGAGTTTGGACTCCACCAATCCACAGTCTGTGTACAAATGGAGGAAATTCAAGACCACTGTTACCCTCCCCAGTACCCTCCCCAACAAAGATCACTTCAAGAGCAAGGCGTGTAATAGACAGCGAGGTCACAAAGGACCCCAGGGTAACTTCTAAACAACTGAAGGCCTCTCTCACATTGGCTAATGTTAATGTTCATGAGTCCACCATCAGGAGAACACTGAACAACAATGGTGTGCATGGCAGGGTTGTAAGGAGAAAGTCACTACTCTCCAAAAAGAAAATTACTGCTCACCTGCAGTTTGTTAAAGATCACGTGGACAAGCCAGAAGACTATTAGAAGAATGTTTTGTGGATGGATGAGACCAAAAATGAACTTTTTGTTTTAAATGAAAAGTGATATGTTTGGAGAAAGTAAAACACTGTATTCAGCATAAGAAACTTATCTCATCTGTGAAACATGGTGGTGGTAGTATCAGGTTTTGGCCTGTTTTGCTGCATCTGGGTCAGGACGGCTTGTCATCATTGATGAACAATGAATTGTGAATTATATCAGAGAATTCTAAAGAAAATGTCAGGACATCTGTCCATGAACTGAATCTCAAGAGAAGGTGGGTCATGCAGCAAGACAACGACCCTAAACACACAAGTCGTTCTACCAAAGAACTTTTAAAGAACAGTTACTGAAACGTTTAGTTACAGTTATTGCTGTAAAGGGTGTCATATTGGATAATTTTTCTCAATAAATAAATGACCAAGTAAAACATATTCTCATTTGTTTAACGGGGTTCTCTTCATCTACTTTTAGGAATTTTTTAAAATCTGTTTCAAATTATCCAGAAATATAGAAAATTCTAAAGGGTTCACAAACTTTCAAGCACCACTGTTAGTAAGTCTGTAAAGTCAGTTCTTACTTGTGTATTTGGAGTCACTGCAGGCTTCTCATGGTGAAAGATCTGGTATCTTATGGCCCTGTGTCACTGATCAGTCATGTAGTATGCAAGACACAAAACAGAAAGACAGTAAAAACCTACTTATTATAAAAACCTAAAAATTCTCTGGGAAACTTAGAAATAAATGAAAGAGTTATGAGAGGGAGGGTCTTTTCCAACCAGTAGGACTGTCACAGGAAGCTCAGCTTCACGATGCTGATTTATGATTCAATATTTTCAATCCATGTCATAATGTGTCCATGTTGTTGTATAACTTATTAATGAGACTGCAGGAGGCACAGTGTGACATATGGCTGAAGCGTGCTGAAGTGGTCTGCTGAGATTGGAGCTGCTTGTTTGTGATTATGCATTAGATGACATAATGAATAGAATGCCCATTCTTCTCAATGCATTGTCTCTGCATGATGCACATTGTCACATTTCTGCATCACAATATCACAATATCGCCTCTACTATCCAGTGTCAGAAAAGCAATTTCACCCTTTCCCATTCAATATAAATAATAAAAGAAACCAGATACCATGAGACACACATCACGGTTCTAACAAAAACAAAATTTAATGGATGCTAGGACACCTTTATAGCGCTTATAGGAAACAAATGTTATTGATAAGCCATCATACGCACATTCGAGTTAAGTTTTTCTCTTATAAACAGTCTTATATAACCATTAAGAGGACCCGAAGGATGGTACTTGCTATATTAATATCTTAGGAAGTCTTTTTTTTATGATAAATGGTCCCTAAAGTACTGTCAATCACTGATGATTATGAAGTATCAGGTGTAATGAGCAGTACACAGTCATATCTTATTATGGTTTGGGCTGAACTCAACTTGGGACAGGATTTACTGCCTGTATACATAACAACAGTCAGTTGTAGCAGATTACAAATAAACCAGCCTGACACAATTTGACTGATGCCCAAAAGGGAATGGTAGTACAGCCGTGGGTGAAGGGTGGCAGCTTTTCAGAAACCACTAACTTTGTGGGATGTTCTAGAGCTGCTGTAGTGAAGGTACTGATAATGGACTTGTTGTACATTGAGTGCCTGTCAACAGAATAACAGTGGTGCCCCATGGGCCATTGATGACTCCAGCCACTGGTACAGAGCAATCGATGGACCACAGTGGACCAGTTAACCTCTATAATGAACACAGCAGCAACAAGGAAAGTTCACCAAGTTCATTTGCAGAACTCATTCCAAACCAGGCATGGTCATGGTATTCTGATATGACTGTGTATACTGCACACGGTACCATAAAGTTAAAACCAGCACAACACACTGTGTATAATAAAATCTCAGATGAATTAGTCCAGACTGGCTGAAGTGACGATAAAATAAATAAATAAATAAATACATAAATTAAAACGCATGATGGCATTTTGAGAAGAATCTTAAATTTGATTTAAATAAATAATTTTTAGACTAAGTCTTACAGTTTCTGCCTGATAAATTCTCTGATGATGATGATGATGATGATCATGATGTTACATCAGTTATCTTTCTTATATTTGGTTATTGAAGTGTTAGTCAGCCAAAGAGTCATTTTTGTGAAGTTTAATTTTGTATTGGTATTTTACAAGTTCTTTAAATATGAATAAAAAAAAAAAAAAAAAAAAAAAAAAAAATAATAATAATAATAATAATAATAATAATAATAATAATAATAATAATAATAATAATAATAATAATAATAATACAAAGAATAATAAATGTACATTAATATAAGGAAATTTGATAACACTATAATGTCTCAGTATGAATCAGTACATATAACATACTAACAGAATCCTACCAGTACCTATTTGTAGGTACATCAGAAAAAAAAAAACAATACTGTGTCCAAAAACCAGAACGACTAGTCTGAGAAACCTTCATTAGTTTAGATGAGGTTTGAGAGAAGTTTTAGTCAAACATTTTTACAGAAAAAAGTTGATAATTTTTGGTGACTATTGAGTTCTGTAAATGACATTTGTCAAGTCTTTTTTATTTTTTTAATGTTGACAATGTTAATAATAAATACATCAATTAATTAATTAAAATCTGAGATCTTCAGAGATGTTTTTGTGGTGTATTCTTACAGCACCAGCTTTGTTATTTCAGATGACTATTGAGTTATATATTGTTATAAATGTTACTCTCACATCTCTAGTTGAGAACATATCTGGAGTTCAAATCTTGCTTCTTTAATTTAGAAGTGGAGCTGCGAGATTGTGTTCCTAACAACTACTAGAAATCAATAGTCACCTGAAATAACCCAGCTGTTGCTGTAAGAATACACCACAAAAATGTCTTCAAATATCTCAGATTTTAATTAATTAATTGATTAATTTATTGATTTATGTATTATTAAAGGTTTCTCAGATTAGTGGATGTGTGTAACATTGTGTGGGGGTTGAAGACGCATGTGGATTTCTAAACAACATATTTATTAAAGACAAAACATACTATAAACAAAACTCGGTGACTTAATAAAACAAAACAAACATGAAGCAGTGCCTACACAGGCTTGACTGACTTACACTCAAGGGAACAATTAATGACCGACACAGGACTCCTAAGCACAATCAAGGCTAGTGACGATGAAGGGTGGCGAGTTGACCGGACACAGGTGCAAACACTGAGACATAACGTGATGGGGGCGTGGACTAGACTTGACACGATTGCATGTGAAGACCAAACGTAAAGAGACACCCATGTGGACAGTAATGAGGCGGGGCTGGGGACAAGACTGAGGCGGGAGTGTGACTTTAGGATGTTTCTTCTGTCTACATTTAAGTACCAGGAGTTGGTGTGTATAAATGCTCTGGTTTATAAGGGGAAGTTACCCCACAAGTGTAGTGACATTACACAGAGAGTTATGCTGTAAAATGTATTTCAAATGATTTCAGTCACTATGAAATGTCAATCAAAAGCTATCTGCTGTCTTCAAAAGAGCTGATCAGTAGATGGTGAGCGACTGACCACTTAGTCAGGTGTGTTGCACAAGTATAAAAACAAATGGAGCCTGGAGATTAAGTGGAGCTCATTTTGTCCTCTCAAATGAAGCTGTTACATTCTTTCCATGGTGCTGTATTGCTTTGGGCTGTACTCTTATACTGCAGTTTTGAGTAAATGGGCTAAGAGCAGATTTCGCTTCCCTGTCTATTTGTTTTTTTTTTTTGTTTTTTTTTTCGTTTTGTTTTTTTTTTCCTTTGCTTTTGCAACTGGTCCTAAATCAGCAGTTGTGGATGAAGCAAAGCTCTCTTTTTAAAAACAGGGTAAGCTGGATAAGGCTGTTTCCCATTGCCAGCATGCACCCATTATCTCTACTCCATGATAAAGATGCGATCCCTTAATTTACACACACTCACACATACATGCATGAGCGTGGGCTGTTTTATCTTGGCTTCCTCTTTATCAGAAATTGGCGGTGCTATCTGTGATAGAGGCACATCTTTAACCGTCCGCCTCTGATTACGCCTCGCATTGCCATGGAGACGGAGAGGCAGAGAAATGGGAGAACAATGGCGGTGAATGCCAATAAGGCGGCTCGGAGAAAAGGTGCAGCGTGCCAGTCCACATCACAGACGCCGTA
This sequence comes from Crenuchus spilurus, assembly GCA_036984385.1. Lineage (NCBI taxonomy): Eukaryota > Metazoa > Chordata > Actinopteri > Characiformes > Crenuchidae > Crenuchus > Crenuchus spilurus. The sequence continues at coordinate 1,062 of BRDA01061652.1, read as the reverse complement.
ATCCTGCATCTGTCCCACTGATTAGCAGACCAACAACATACAGAGACTTTGATTCACATCCAGGAAACGGCGATGGCCATCTTCCGCTGCCTCTTCTCTTTCAACTCCTCGTATTATGGAGCGAGGGATGGGAGAGAGAGAGAAAAAGCTCCAGATTTGTGTTGTGGTAAATCAGTCTAAATGATCTGTCAGATCTGAACAGAAACACAGACTAGCTTTCATTTCCAGAAAGCTTTCTCTCTCTTTTCCCCTCTATGCATAAAATGATAATCAGTGCAAATGTTTCACCTTGATGCAAGGAACAGTCATATAATGATGTCCTTTTTCACACATTCTGAATGGAGGGTAAAAAAAAGATTAAAGTAGCGCACACCAAAGTGGATTTTAGGGAGGGGTGCATGTCAGTCAGAGCTGTGACTGATCCCCCGCCATCGGCAGCCATTAGATCAGACAGTGTCTTCTCAGCAAAGAAGCACAGACAGAGAGACGTGGTGCAGCACACAGACCTTGTGACAGTTCAGTTAATTGAAAGTGAAATCCAAAGTTAAAAAGGCTAATGAATCCGAATGCAGGCCTGTTTAGTGGACGGGATCATTACGGATAGAAACTGGGTTTATTCGGGAATGAAAATGTGGCCAATGTGAGAGGATTTACTCAAATTTCCTGCCGGTCAGAGGGTGACTGTCTCAGTCTGAGGTCATCTGATGCTGAATTACCACCTGTGGGCTTTAACTTTAACGTGGTGTGTGTGTGTTGTATTTCTCCCTGGTGGGGACTGAAAGTCCTCATAAGGATAGAAATGCATGTCCGAACTGTAAAAGTGGGGACATTTTTTTAGAAGTTTTAGAACAAAAAATAAGCCACCTGTTGTCCTGTTAGCCATCTGATAAAAACATGATAGCATCTGATCAACATAAGGTAACTTTCAGCACTGTGTGTGTGTGTGTGTGTGTGTGTGTGTGTTCTGGTATTTCTCCCAGGTGGGGACTGAAAGTCATCATAACTATATGAATGTATGTCAGAACTGGACATTTTGCTGGTCAGTATTACACAAGTGACTAG